>ML832215.1:12424-65632 GCA_009831015.1 Picea engelmannii | reverse complement strand
ATACTGATGAACTCAACTGCTGAATCAAATCTATTTGGCAAAACTTCGGAGCCCACTCTCCAATCCTTTTTAGTACCTCCCCGGCAACGACGCCAAAATGTCGAGCTGCAGATATACCATGTAAATCAACATTTAATTGTCAATTCGGGAAGGTAGACTTAGAGGAACCAGCACAGGAAATGCAGGGCTAAAGAGGGGGTTTAAAGGATGCCAAGCTACTCTCTGAACTGCTAAAAGAAACTCACTGGAAAGAGCTACTGTACCCTACTTTGCTCTGTACTACTCGGTACTAGTCGGTACTAACCGGTATTGTTCTGTATATGCATGTGAAAGATAAACTGAAAACAACTAAGTTTTTGCTACTTATCACTCCACACAACTCAGCAACCATCCTATGAAACTTTCTATTGTAATCAAATGAAACTTCTTCATCTCATGAGATATCCAAACTAGTTCCTGAATGTTAAGCAATCTAAATGTGAAAACTGAAGAAATGAAATCAATGGCTGGAAAGAGAACATTAAACTTAAATATTGGAATGCTAACCCTCTGTGCAATCAAATGGAATGCTACTTCTATGCTATTAAACACATGAGAAGACTGGCAATGTAGATTGGGGTCGAATCTTTACTGAAAAGTAATGGATGAAATCTACTGTAAATACAATGTATTAGCTATGTTTCCATCGAAGGGGGCCCTGCCTTCTCTGTCAATAGTCTGTTCTCTAAATCAACACATACTGGAAAATAAATAACTCACATCTAAAATGGCAAGAACAGAAATCAGATTACTGGAACTCTCACTATTTTATTGAAAGATGGAAACAATACAATGCTTGGAGATTTCCATTCCTCTATTCTATTCTTCTCTCTACTCTATGCTCCGTCTATTCCCCCCCATTTCTCAAGACATAGCTGTGTTTTTGATCTCTCTACCCATTTCTCTACATCTTTTCTCGAGCATAGAAGCTCTCATATCACATTTTCCAACCCTCTGGCAATGCATGGCATCCCTTTACATAACATTTCCAGATCTCTGGCAATGCGTGGCATCTCTTTACAAATGGTCCAGATCTCTGGCAATGCTACATAACGTTTCCAGCTCTCTCTGGAAATGTTACACCATGTTTCAGATCTCTGGCAATGTTACATAACGTTTCCAACTCTCTCTGGCAATGTTACACCACGTTTCAGATCTCTGGAAATGTTACATAACGTTTCTGACCTCTGGCGGTCGTGGCTTTGTGCCCTAGAAGTTATAAAATGGTTTTAAGAATATCATCGGAGGATGAGACACGTTTTACACAGTTAATCATGCCACGATTTTCCTCCTTGCGTTATGCCCGAATTTAGATGCTTGATGCCAGGAGAATACATTGATAATGTGTGGGGCCTCTACACAAGTATGTTTCAATCCATCATAAAATAATCATAAGTATTATCCTCTATAAGCCAACACCCTGCATTCTTGCAAAGTTCAGCGATTCTCCGCAGAAGAGGATTATTGTTGCAATTAGAGTTGAATTCTTCGCTCATTTGTGGCTTTGGAAGCACTTCATGGTTTCTATATACAATGGAACAAATATGTGTAACAGAGTATGAATAGCACAGAAAGAATTCCATTTGATTAACAAAAGTCTTCAGGAGAGTAAACAATGTCTTCAAGAACTAGCAAGAAAATGTTATAAATCTGGAGCCCAACAAAACACTTGTATCTATTCATCTCAAAAGTGTAGGAATTCGTTGGGCATGTCGATTCAAAATTAAGGTCGAGGTTGAACAGCGTACCTTCACTTGAATTTTGGTTTTGTAGAGGTTATGGTCTGTAATGAGGATGAAGAGGCTGGTGCATATGTGAAATCCATAGTTTCTTTGGAGGGTATGCCAATGACACTCCATTTGGATATGGATGATGTTTATGTGGCCTTCAAGTGAGCAGTGGATGCCAAATAAAATGTTGTTGAAGATATTTCTAAGTGGCCCTGGGTTGAACATTATAGGAAGCTTGAGCGATGTAGCATATTCGAAGTCGTGATTGATCATCTCTAGAAATCACAAATGGAGGCACTAGAAATGGAATTGGAGGATATTGAGATCGACCATGAGAGGATCCATTTCCAGAGGCAAGTGAGAGGCATGGGGATCTATGTTTATGATATGCCTGATTGGAAGAAGGATTCTTTCGACAAATCACCGACATTTAGACAATGTTCAAGCTCTCAATTCAGGAACAAAGGCATATAATGACAACTAATTTCTAGTTGTCACCAAGGAGATTGGATCCATAAATACCACTCAAGTGTCCCAATATTTGGGTAGTGGAAGAAGCATGAAAAATATCCATTGTAGAGCGTATGTTGCGGTGCATTGGCCAGGGATATTTTCTATATTTTTTACAACAATTTGGATTCTAGTGGGTTGTGTGGTTTCCATGGAGCCAACAATTATGGAGACATAAGTGGTTCACATCATGTGGTGGTTATGGTGCAAGGTGGAGGTTTTGAATGCAAGGTTTGAGGTGGATTTTTTATATATAAATGGACATATGATTGTAAGACTTTATTAGGCATGCATACCCTGGATTTTAAATGTTACCGATAAAGTATAGATGACCTAGGTGATAGGGGGAGCATATGGTATTCTTGGATACCCTGACTTGGAGAGAATTTTAGCCAATTTGTTTCATGGAAAAAGGGGGTAATTTAGGTCAAGAGTCATGGTTTCAAGCACATGTGTTTTGGTAGCTCATGGTTTTTTTTATCCCACATATTGCGTACTCCATTTAAATTATCATGGAGGTGAGTGGTGAAGGCTCACTACGCTGGCTTGGATAAATTTGGTCAAGGGAACAAAGTTTTATATATCTGTTGGTTATGGTGATGGAGCTAAGGGATGCAGATTGTGGGATCATACTATCCACAAATAATTAGTTTCAAATATATGTACCATGAGAATTTGTTCAGGATCACAAAAGGATATTTTTTTTCAAACTTTGGGAATCATTGTATGGCCTAAGATAACTAGGTTCTTTTGGGAAATGTTTGTTTGCAGACTCCCAGAATCATTGTATGACCATATACAAAGTACATTCCAAAAATAATACTCACCAGGATCCCAACGTTCTGTATTGTTCCCGATTAATGGAGTCCTTTTGCTTCTTCCCAATGGTCTCTCTATAACTTGAAAAAAAATTGAACAAGTATATCTATACAGAGAGGTAGTTATAGTAATAACTACCCATTAGTTCAATGAAAAATAACATAAAAGAATGAAGCAATTAATATTCTACTATTAAATGTATACAAAATCATTGCAAATATGAACAATAATAACACAAGATACTTTGAAGGAATGAGTCTTTTGTATTATTAATGAATAAGAAGAAGGTAGTTACATCTTTTACCTATCTGATGTGACGTTTCCCTGTTGAAAGAGATCCTGAATTCCTCCACCCCAGCACCCACTATAAGGATGTTCTTGACACTTTATTTGCCACATGCCCAAAGAGAGTATAAAGGGAAACCCTTGGAAAGATACGGTTAGTGATCAAAGGGAAATTGGAAAAAAGGGTTTATAGGTCAAGAAATCAACATCAATGGGGATATAGTGGGCCTACATACTCAATGGGAATAATCAGATGAGTGGTTTCTTGAATGTGCAAAGTATCATTACCTTTCTCCATGAGGAAAATGTTCCTTTTATGTGGTCTCTAGTTGGCTAGAGACAATTTAGTATGGGAAAAAGGAGTTAGGAAACCAACCAATACCATAAATCATCATTAATTTTGGCATAATTATATTTTTTTGAACATTTATTAGAATGTACGCAGGTGTCCCTTAAGTAGCCCATGTGTACGCATGTTGCATAGCTATGAGGGTGCATACATCCTTCAAAATATTGTTTTTTAGAAGGACTCATGGAGGTATAAGGAATATTTTTTTATAAGGATTATAGGGGTAAGGCCAACAAGAGAATCAATGCTTCAGAGGTGGCATTTGATGCTATAACAGATTCCCCCTAATGTGTGAGGTAATAAGAGAAAATGATGGTCAAAATACATTATAAGTATTCACGAGCAGTTAGCCAGGGGTGAAGGTCATTGGAATCCAATCCAAGGGAAACGACCAACATAGAAATAGGTCAAAACAACTCAATTCCCAAGACAATCATACCCATGCTCAAGTATGATGATAATCATGGTCGCCAATCAAGTACACTGCAGATCCGTGTAAAATGTATATATGACAATGATCATGGACACAAAGATATACATGGTGGATCCATGTCAAACATATATCATAGCCACAAACAAATACACAGTGGATCTATGTTTCAGACTCAATGAAAGATATCTCGGGAAAGATCTAGAAAAATAATCCTTCAAGAGTACCAATATGTGGTGGTACTATCCAAGCACAACTTGGGTAGAAACATGAAAGAGGTGATGATACTACATTTATGAGGTCTTCAACCCAACCATCATGGTATGAGTCTACACTATGTGAATAGATGTGTTGGAGTCAAACACAGTGAGACACTGTTTGATTATTGATCACTGATGTATATCATTAACAAATGTGAGACAACCCATTGATAATGATAGTGGGTGTCAAGGTACCTAGTACAATCTAACAAGTGTGAATAAAGGTTTCGATGTCAAAAACCTGGTAGAATATATCGATCATGGGACATTTATGTATTCCCACTTTCAATAGAGAAGGAACCTACCACTAATGGCTGCAAGCCCCAAAATACTAAAAATGGCTCAGATCCCTATCCAAGAGTAATATGTGCGGAATTCGATAAGAAGAGATCTACTTGAAGGAGGGAATTAAGGAATCCCCCATCATCCAACATGAGGAGTAGCAGAAGGAAAAATATTTGGAAGGACTTAGATGAAATATTGTAAGGACCACCACGAAGTATGTCCCCCACATGCACCATATGTAAATAGTGCATGAAGAGGAACCTTTGAATAACATCCAATAATGAAGACCGTCGACAAAGGTGAGGAAATAACCAATGCGGAAAAATGGAATCCAAGGGACTACATGAATCCCTATGTGCGAATAATTTTCTTTCTATTGAACACAAGGGAAACCACTCAGTCAATGACCAGTGATGGACTTTGATAAGCACAAGGTTACCTATCAATTATGTAAATAAGGCTAGGGTGCAACTCTAGGCCATACTCTTAGAGAATTTTTTCATAGTCGATAGGAGCTTAACCCACCAGCGGGAAGTGAATGAGGACCTTACATACTAACACAATTATAGGACATAAATACTTATGATTCTGAGATGTACTTGACACACGAGAAGGCTGACTTGCAAAGCCAAGAATTTAGTGGAATGGCCAACATAGGTTAAACTTCCTCTGAACAAGAACACAACACATTATGTGACTTAAGTGGCATGGACTAAAAATGATCATTGAAATAAGTCTATGATCTAAGAGGCAACAAAAGACTCTGCATAGTGACTCAAATAATAACCAATCGAACGAGTAAAAACGATGTGTAACCAGATCAGTTTCCTAAAGACATACTAAACCCAAATTATTGAGATTGAACTCAAAGCTTTGTGCTTTCTTCAGAGGTGATTTGACTACTGCCAATATGGATATATAAGTCTCATTCCCACGATCTTTTTTTTTTATTTTTTTTTTTATGTCTTTTTCATATTATGAAAGCCTGAAAAGGAATAAAAGAATGCTAGTATGCATAGATAAAATGAGTGTCACAGGTGAGAAAACTAGTTCCAAGTGCAAGGAACATACCTCTGCTCAATGAAAGGAAAGAATTTGCATGATATGGACACTTGGGGGAATGTTTCCTCCTAGGTTACATGTTTCAAATTGCAACAAAAATAATATGTAAGGTTGGAAACTGATGAGAATGCATAAGGAAGTGGCTAACCAAGAGAAAGATGAAGTCGTCATTAGGCTCAAAAGTGAAAGAAACAAAATGCAATGCAGTAGTACAAATTAACAAATAAATATGGGAGTCCCAAGGGTAAAAATATAGAAAAATATTGAGAAGAACATGAGGTTTTCGATGCAATTTCATGGTGGGACTAACAAGACTCCCAATCCTAAGAGAAATTTAGCATGGGTACCAAAAGGAAAAGCATGTGCTAAACTAGGATGCCCATGTTGGTAGGATATACTACGAATTGAATGAAACTTAAATCGACTAGAAATGTTTTTGTCACAATAAGTAGGGTCGACCCTAAGGCATATGTATAATTGGTCACTGATAATGAAAAATGAAAGGTGGAAAATGATCTTATCCTATATGCCAGTGATGAAAACAATACCTCAATGATTTGGAAACATGTACTTAGAGGGTAGAAAGATAAAATTACAATCATATTGCCTACAAAATCGCAACTCAAACAGTCATTCTATCCTAAAAATATGGTTGATTACGTGATATAATAACTAAAAATGGAAAATTGTATAAAAATGGGTTAGAAACTCTATATAATATAGAAAAATTACTCAAAAAGTTATTTCAGTTGACTTTTTTTACCAAACTTATTAATAAAGGTAGAAAAAATTACAAACTTCCAATGATCATAATGGGAGCTACGATCATCAGAATTTTTCATCGTCGGGACCAGGTAGACAAGATATAACCCTTCTTAATTGCCTTCCAAGCATTTTTTAAAATTTCCTACAATTTCATTTAGATTTTTTAATTTTGGAAGAGGGTGGGAATATACGCTCTTGTGCTTGGCATGGATCATGTATATCCTACTGTATATGTGGGGGTATTTAATGACAAGCATGTATGCACGTGCATGTCGCCAAATGCAATGGCGTACATGTTCATGAACAAGAAAAAATTAGTAAAAAATTATATTTTTTCCTTACAGGATTTGCATGATGGATGTTGAATGATTTGAGAGAGAGCGTGACGATGATGACCAAAAGCTTTGGGATCATCCATAGATTCTATAATCTCTTCAAATTTGTGTCTTAATAAAATTTTATGAGTTTCCCATCATGCGGGCACAAAATAAATAGTTGTAGTTGCTGATCAGATACTGGAATCCATAATTTGATGCCTTCATGTTGGATGGCCAATCCTTGACTGTTGAAGTCAAAGATATATACTTTATTAACGGTTTATACAATAGAGGATATGTGGTAAATATCCATACTTTAGGTGGAATAGGGATGCCTATCAAGGATTACATTATATATTATTCTACACTTGGTACACAACATCTCGGGAGTTAGATCCCTATTCACAACATAAAAGACTTTAGCCTAAAAGTTATCCTTGAGAATATCACCCGAATTGTAGGGTCTACCGCTTTATACAAGGCCTCTCGACCATAGATTTTTTATGTAGTAGAATGTCTTTGTCTAGTTATTTATGACTAGAGTACCTATTTATTATAGAACATGAAAGCATAGTTGACTGACTGCAAGATTGGTGTTGAGATCATTTCATGTTTCCTAGTTTTCCTTCCCCATTCTATCTTCCCAACTTCTTTTTTCCATTTATTTTCCCTCTTCTACACCTCCCCTTATTTCCATTTTTCTTTTATCCTTTCTTCTCCCCCTTTTTGGTTACTATACTTAGTCATATTTCAATGATTGATGGGTTCATGGGTTGGCAAACCTTAATCGCCATCCACTTGCTCCTGTCATAAGTCCACTACTACACTTAGCCATTTTCAAATTATGCAGGTTCGTGGGTTCAAGCCCTTATCCTCCAAGTTTTGTGACCTTCACTTTTCACCCCAAGTTCTGTGATCTACATTTTGATCATCATATTTGTCAGGGCTGTCGAGTTGCAAAGTATTTTATTCCTTTTGCATACAAGTCCGATCGATCACCTTTCTACACTTAGTATATTTTTTATCATCCATAACCATGGGTTCACGGGTTCCCAGGTTGGTGGGTTCATGAAAAGATTCATATTCAAACTCTCTCCCATCCATCCTCACCATTTTGTTGCTTTTCCCAATACACATTAAGTGTTTTTTAATGCTAACAATTGTTTTTCAGGCTCCAAAAAGATCATCGTTAATGGTGAAAGGATCGAGGAATTACTCATTAATTTTCATTAAATATTCATTTTCCAAGGGATTAAATTATCATTATCTCTTCAAAAATATTTATTTGAGGTTATTATCCAACTGAATAAATAATCCCATAAACCTATGGAAGCATCATCTAGACAACGTTTTTGTGGTGATACTCTAAATATCTTTGGTTGTGAAGACCAGAAATTCCAATGGTCAAGAGTATATTCATATTATTCCTCTCCTCCTACTGATGCAGGAGCATCATCATCAAAGCACAAGTGGAAGACAACTTAGTGCCCTAGCGCGCATTTTGAAGTGATTTTTGAGATTTTAAAGATGGAATTCCATGCAAATATCTTGAAAATATTGTAATTAAAGAAGATCTTAAATGTTAAGAGGTTGAACCATCACATGAGATCGATGAAGATCATATTTCCTTTAATGTAGACAATAGTAGTATAGATTCAAAGCATTCTCTCTTATCTGTTTGTCTCAAACATTTATTGTAATAAAGCCTTTGTAGTTGAAAGATTTTATTTCGATAGGACAACACTAAGGTAGTCGGAGGGAAAGATCTCTATGAGCCTTTTTGTATAAATAAATGTATTGTATGCCCAAATGAGGCTATTGAGAGTGGTTGTTGTTGTTGTTAAGAGTTGATGAGATATGCTAAAGAGCATTGTATGAGACCATGTACATATCATTTGGATGAATATAACATAGAAGCGTTTATCCACATGTTTGGTGTTGTTGTTACTGTGTCAATATGAATGAATGACTGGTAGGATTTTTGTTTAATTGCAATTCTATGTTATTTACTTGTTCTTATGTTATGAATGCATTACATGGTTGAATGTATGAATATCTGAGGATTAGATAATTTTCAATTTTTTCTCTACTATGAGCAAGTGCAAGGAGTACATAGTGTCCGCAAGGTGTGCGTTGACAGAGTCTCTTTCGAATCAGAAGCTCAGGAGAGATAACATGAAGATTTTTTTTGCAAGGAGTGCATAAGTGTCTGCAAGGTGTGCATTGACAAAGTCTGTTTCAACTTAGAAGCTCAGGAGGAAAAACTCGAAGTTTACTTGCAGAAGAGTTTAAATACCTGTTGCAAGGTGTGCACATAGTCAAAAATTGACTAAGTGTCAAAGAAACACTTTGAGGAGTTATAGGTTTAGAGGAAGAACAAGCTCAGAAGGGGTAGCGGGTGAGAAGTCTTCAATAGGGAGGAGCCCTTCAAGATTCCCCAAATTAACAAGCGAGATTCATTCATAGGAAGTGGTATCATTTCAGACCGTGATATCTTGGAGAGTTGCACGGAAGTTAGCCTTGGAGTCCTTCGTCACTCCGAGTATTCATAGGTTTGAAAATGTTTTGAGAGCGGGATCATTGAAGTCTCGAAGCTGCGAAGTGAATCCTAACCATCAGTATCAAGGAGGATACATGGCGACAGATCAGAGAATTTGAGAGGTAAATCACCTAAAGACATGGACCATTGGATCCAGGAAGGACACGCAACAAAGATCTATGTACTCCGGAGGAAAACGAGACCAGTGAATCCAAAACTCACGAACCCAAAACTGTCGAAGTAAATCATGGTCATCGATCTCAGAGGGACAAGTGTTAGCATATCATGGAGTCCGTAAGTGCATACTCCAGAGGAAAAGAAAGGAGGAAGTGGAGCATTGACCAAAAGTCGTATGAATCTTCCAAGGTAAGGAATAATCCTAGTAGTCTATGGTTGGAACACGTGGCGTCAGATCTATCACTCTAGTGATAGAACACTTTGGGGAAATTTCCAAGTAAGTTTATGAAGGTTAGAAGTGCTGAAGGCCAGAGCCAATAAGATTTGTTGATGAACAAAGGGACACGTGGAGAGTGGAGATTTTCTCCAGAAAAAAGTCACTCTGGAGGAATTGAAGTGTGAAGGCACACAAACTCCCAAAGGCCATAGCGTTGGAGTTCGTTTGAGCCGTCTATTGGGATAGGACGCGTGGAGTAAGATCTTCCACTTGAGAGGATTGATACTTCAGGAGAAAGAAGATAAAAGGGGCATTGACTTCAAGTCACCCGAAGTGGGAATGAAGGACAATCTTGACCGCTGATCAAGGTGAGCACATGGTGCTCGATCCATAACTCCAGGTAAAATTTACTATGGGGAAAATGGGTGTTTGGAACAATGGGAACTCCCAAAGATGGAGTCTTGAAGTAGATCATATCCATTGGTTGTCAGAGAAGTGAGGACCGGAGATCTGGTCTGGGTGATTTCATGGGCTCGAAGCTCGAGGAAAAAGGAGTAAGTTGCATTCAAAATCGTCGAAACCCGAAGTCGCGAAGGGGGATAGCTGAGGTCATAGCCTGTGGTCTTAAGGAAGAGAGGAGACTAGTGGAGGAGCTAGCGTTCAACACTTAGTGTTACCAGAAGCACCAGGAAAAGGTTGTACAGTTGAATCGAACCTGTGTGGGTAACAACAAGGGATCTGTGTGAATTAAAATCTGGGTCTAGTAGAAGCTCGTAGATATGATTCAACTCAATTAATTAAATACCCTTGACCAGGAGGTTGCGCAACCCTTAACGGAGAGGGGTCTTGCATCAAGTGGTATCAGAGCCTCAAATTTTTCTCTGTGTGTGAATAAAAGGTTAGAACAATGCAACCTAGAAGATGTGTAGAGCCACCTATAGAAAATTGAGTTGTGGAAAGGAAGATGAGAGAACTTTGTGCAAGGTTGGATGCCATGGAGACAACACAAAGGAGAGAAAATGATGTTGAAAATGTCAGGGATGCAGAGGGTGAAGAAGTAGAAGTTGAAGACGTTGTAGTAGAGGAAGCTGCAGAAGAACACTTTCTGAAAACGGTTGTCAAGTTGGGAGCTACAAAAAAGATAGACATCCCAATGTATGAAGGAAATTTATATGCTGAAGAATTTCTTGATTGGATAAGATCAATGGACAAGTACTTCAAATATTAAGAATTTGATGAGGAGAAGTAGGTGAAACATGTTTTCACCAGATTGAAGGGACATGCAGCACTATGGTGGGATGAACCGAAGGCTGACATAAGATGCAAACGAAAACAAAAGATTAAGAGATGGGATATAATGGTAGCCAAGCTAAAGGATAAATTCATACCCAAGGAATATCATATAAATTTGTTCAGGAAGTTGCAGAACCTGAGACAGAAAAGAATGATAGTAAAGAAGTACACATAGGATTTCTACAAGTTGAACATCAGGGCTGGACATAGAGAAAAAGATGATGAAAAGGCTGTTAGGTATATAAATGGTCTGAGATATGAAATACATGATGAAATTATCATGATGACAATGGAGTATGATTATAATTTATCAAATTGCACATAAGGAAGAGGAGAAGTTGGCCAAAAGACAGAACCAACGAAGCAGAGGAAGGATTCTAAACATAGGTAAGGGAATTGTCCATGATAAGGCACAAAAGCCCAAGGTTGAGACTGAAAAAACATACAGTCATTTAGAAAGAGGAGGAAGTTCCTGAGGGAGATAATATGGTGGAAGGAATGCTTTTCCTTGAGGAAGAGGAAGAGGCAGAGGAAGAGAGGTAAAGTGTTATGCCTATGGAAAACCATGACACATGTCTTGGGAATGCCTCGACTGAAAGAAAGAAGGAGGAGGTGAAGCTCACATTTCGGAAGTGCAGAAGTGAAATGTTGAGGCAGAAGGTGCATAGAATGGGAGGTCTTTGATGATGAAGAAGGTTCTCTTGAAGCCAGAGCCAGAGGTTGAAAAACCATTGCAGTGGAACAGTTTGTTCAGAACTTCTTGCAAGACTAAAGGCAGAGTATGCAAGGTGATAATTGACAGTGGGAGCATTGATAACTTAGTATCCACATAGATGGTGGAGAAATTGGAGCTGGAGACAACTACACATTCGAGTCTATATAGAGTCTCATGGTTGCAGAAAGGACACTAGGTAATGGTAACTAAACAATGCCTAGTTGAATTCAATATAGGAGGATATAGAGATGACATTTTTTGTGATGCAATTCCCATGGATGTATTTCATGTCTTGCTGGGGAGACCATGGAAGTTTGACAGAAATGTCATTCATGATGGGAGAAAAAATACTTATACTTTGGAGAAGAATGGTAGGACACACATGTTATTGCCAATAGAGTAAAATAAAGTAAAGGAAGAAACCAACACAAGTATACTTCTCATGAGTGGGAAGGAACTCCTAAGTGAATTCAAGAAGGAACATGAGATGCAATTTGGTGTGGTGAGGAAACCTAGAGTTGTCCTTACAAGTAATTCTATGGATCATATGCCTGAAGAAGTTCAAGAGATGTTGGAGAATTTTGCTAACATAGTAGTGGATGAGTTACCTAGCTCATTCCCACCCATCAAGAGTATCATCCATCACATTGATCTAATACCAGGATCAAGTCTTCCGAACAAAGCAACATACAAATTAACACCTCAAGAGAATGAGGAGGTAAAGATACAAGTACAGGATTTGATGGACAAGGGTTTAGTCAGAGGAATATTCAGTCCATGCACAGTACCAACTGTGTTAAGTCTGAAAAAGGATGGAGGATGGATAATGTGCACAAACTCAAGAGCCATAAACAAGATCACCATCAGGTACATATTTCCTTTACTAATAAGGTATGACTTAATGTATTGTTTGAGTGGAGAAAATTATTTTTCAAAGATAGATCTGAAGAGTGGATATCACCAGATAAGAATGAGAGAAGGTGATTAGTGGAAAAAAACCTTCGAAACGAACGAAGGGTTGTATGAGTGGCTTGCTATGCCATTTGGCTTAACAAATGTCCCAAGTAATTTTATGAGGTAGATGAATGAGGTATTAAAATATTTTATTGGTAAGTTTGTGATTGTTTATCTGGACGATATATTAGTATTCAGTAAAACTGAAGAAGAGAATTTGAGACATCTGACATTATTAATGAGGATATTGCAATAAGAGAAGTTGCTGATAAATCTAAGAAGTCCTCTTTTGTGAAGACAAAACTCATTTACTTGGATTTTGTGATATCTTCAATTGAATTGAAGATGGATCTAGAGAAGGTGAGAGAAACGAGAGAATGGCCATTGCCAAGAAGAATATTATAGGTGAGAAGCTTCCATGGATTAGCAAGTTTCTATAGGAAGTTCATTTGAAATTTCAGTGGAATTTGTACACCAATATTAGATACAGTGAAGAAGAGACACAAGTATTTTAAGTGGACAGAAGAAGATAAGAAAAGCTCCAGGATATTAAAGGAGAAGATAACAGAACAATCGATTCTGGTCTTGCCAGATTTTGAGAGGACATTTCAAGTAAGATGTGATGCTAGTGGAGTTGCAATTGGAGTAGTCTTGATCCAAGATAATAGGTTTGTTCCATATTCATTGAGAAGTTGAATGGCACTAAGAGAAAGTATGCCACATATGATAAATAATTTTATGCAATAATTCAAGCCTTGAAGAAATGGAGGCACTACCTTGTTCCAAAAGGATTTGTTTTGTATAGTGATAATTAGGCTTTAAAATTCATAACCAGACATGAGAAGTTAAATCAAAGACATGCTAAGTGGATAGAGTTTATGAAAAAATCACTTTTGCCATTAAACATGTTTCTGGTAATTCTAACAAAGTTTCTGATGCATTAAGCAAGAGATGTCTGATTCTACAGGAATTTCAAGTGAAAGACTTATGGTTCGAACACCTTGAGAAGATTTACTGTGATGATCCAGATTTTAAAGAGGCATATGAAGCATGTGCAAATCCTATGCTCAGAGACAGAAGCCAATGGACATAGTATCTGATTCAATATGGATTTTTGTTCAAGGGTTTCTAGTTGTGCATAGCAAAGTGTTCAATGAGAAATAATCTGTTGAAGGAAAACCATAGTGGAGGTCTAGCAGGACATTTTGGCCATGAAAAGACATTTTCACAGTTGAACAGTTCATACTATTGGCCAGGTATGAGGGCATAAGTGGAGAAATTTGTAAACAGATGTAATATTTTCCAGTATGAAAAAGGAAAGTGACATAACATTGGGTTATATCAACCATATCCTATTGCATATATACCTTGGGATGCAATAAGCATGGATTTTGTGTTGGGATTGGTAAGAACACAAAGGGGAAGTGATTCCATATTTGTTGTAGTGGATATATTCTCAAAGATGGAACACTTTATCCCATCCCAAAAAACTAATGATGCAACACACATTGCAAATTTGTTTTTCAAGGAAGTTGTAAGACTTCATGGGTTTCCTAAGAGTATTGTCTTAGATAGAGACACTAAATGTGTTGGTCATTTATGGGGAACATTGTTGAAGAAACTGAGGATAGATTTGTCCTTTAGTTCATCATATCAACCTCAAACAGATGGATAAAATGAGGTGGTAAATTAGAGTTTAGGAAATTTGTTGAGGAGTCTGGTCACTTAACATCATAGCCAGTGGGATCAAATTCTGTCACAAGCAGAGTTTGCATACAATGAATCACCAAACATAAGTATAAGAAATATCCCATTCCAGATAATGTATTGGATGAAGCCAAGAGGAGTATCAGAGTTGAGAGATCTGGAGCAGAATGAACTCAGAAGCACTGGAGAAGAAGACTTTGTTGCAGAAATGCAGAAGCTTCATAATCAGATCAAAGAGAAGTTTCAAAACAGTATCAAAGAATATAAATGAAGAGTTGATCAACATAGGAGAGAACTCCAATTTGAAGTGGGATATCAAGTTCTAACACATCTCAGGAAGGAAAGTTTCCCAAGGGAAACGTATAAAAAATTGAAATTGAAGAAGATAGGACCGTGTAAGATCCTAAGGAAATTTGATGCCAATTCTTATGAGATAGAGCTGCCAATGGATGTGGGTATATCACCCATATTCAACATTTCAGACCTATATCCTTACAGGGAAGATGACACAAAAGGATTAGAATATCAGAAAGAGATCCAGTGGGAGAAACAACTTCTTGCAAAACAAAATCCACAGATGGAGAAGATCATAGATCAGAGGACTGGTAAGAAGACCAAGAGAAAGAGTTATTTTGATTATTTGGTAAAGTGGAAAGGACACCCAATAGAAGATGTCACTTGGTTAAATGAAGAAGATATTCAGAAGCATGGAAATTCAGTGCAAGAGCTCATGGATAAGAGTCCATGAATTTTTTTCCAAAGGAGTATGATGCAGGAGCATCGTCATCAAAGCACAAGTGGAAGAAATCTTAGTGCCCTAGCGCACATTTTGAAGTGATTTTTGAGTTTTTAAAGATGGCATGTCATGCAAATATCTTGAAAAGATTGTAATTAAAGAAGATCTTAAATGTTAAGAGGCTGAACCATCACATGATATCGATGGAGATCATATTTCCTTTAATGTAGACAATAGTAGTACATATTCGAAGCATTGACTCTTATCTGTCTATCACGAAAATTTATTGTAATAAAGCCTTAGTAGTTGAAAGCTTTTATTTCGATAGGACAAAGCTAAGGTGGTCGGAGGGAAAGAGCTCTATGAGCCTTTTTATAAATAAATGTATTGTATGCCCAAATGAGGTTGCTGATATTTTTTGTTGTTGTTGTTAAGATCTGATGAGAGTTGTTGAAGATCATTGTATGAGCCCATGTACATATCATTTGGATGAATATAAAAAACAAGCATTGATCCACATGTTTGGTATTGTTGTTATTGCATCTATCTGAATGAATGAGTGGTAGGATTTCTGTTTAATTGAAATTCTTTGTTATTTACTTGTTCTTTTGTTATGAATGCATGACATGGTTGAATGTATGAATCTATGAATATTAGATAAGTTTCAATTGTTTCTCTTCTATGAGAAAGTGAAAGGAGTGAATAGTGTTCACAAGGTGTGCATTGAAAGAGTCTCTTTCGACTCAGAAGCTCAGGAGAGATAACATGAAGCTATTGTTTGCAAGGAGTGCATAAGTGTCCGGAAGGTGTGCGTTGACCTAGTCTTTTTTGACTCAGAAGATCAGAAGGAACAACTTGAATTTTACTTGCAAAAGAGTGTAAATACCTATTGCAAGGTGTGCACATAGTCAAAAATCAACTAAGTGTCAAAGAAACACTTTGAGGAGTTAGAGTTTTCTAGGAAGAGAAATCTCATAAGGGGTATCGGGTGAGAAGTATTCAATAGGGAGGATCCCTTTAATATTACCCCAATTAACGAGCAATATCCATTCATAGGAAGCAGGATCATTCCAGACTATGAGATCTGGGAGAGTTGCACGACAGTTAGCCTTGGAGTCCTTCGAAACTCTGATTATTCGTAGGTTTGAAAATGTTTTGAGAGCAGGTTCGTCGAAGTCCCAAAGATGCGAAGTGAATCCTCACCATCAGTATCAAGGAGGATATGTGGCGACAGATCAGAAAGTCCAGAAGGTAAAGAGCCTGAATATTTGCATGGAGCAAAGATAAAATTTTGTGAAGTCGCGAAGGACGAATAGATATGGACTGTTGGATCCAGGAAGGATATGTGGTGGAGATCCATGTACTCCAGGAGAAGAGTACTTCGGTGAAAAATGAGAATAGTGAAGCCAAAACTCATGAAGGCCGAACTTTCGAAGTAAAACCTGGTTGTCGATCTTAGAGGGACACGCGTTAGTAGATCGTGGAGTTTTAAAGTGTGTACTCCATAGGAGAGGAAAGGAGGAAGTGGAGCATTGACCAGAAGTTGTCCGAAGCTCCCAAGGTAAGGAATAATCCTATGCATCCATGGTTGGAACACATGGCATCAGATCTATCATTCTGGTGATAGAACACTTCAGGGAAATTTCTGAGTAAGTTTCTAAGGGATGAAGCGAATAAGAGTCTTTGATGAATGGAGGGACACGTTGAGAGTGGAGATTTACTACAAAAAAAAGTCATTCTAGAGGAATTGAAGTGTGAAGGCACATGAACTCCCGAAGGCTGGAGCATCAGATTTCATTTTAGTTGGTCATTGGGATAGGACATGTGGCGGAAGATCTGCCACTTCAAAGGATTGATACTTCGGGAGAAAGAGGAGCAAATTGGCATTGACTACAATTCGCCCGAAGTGGGAATGAAGGAAAATATCGACTGTTGATCGAGGTGAGAACATGGTGCTCGATCCATAAGTCTAGGTAAAAGTTACTCCAGGGAAAAGGGGTGTTTGTAACACTCAGAACTCTTGAAGATGAAGTCCCAAATTAGATCACATCCATTGGTTTTCAGAGAAGTGAGGACCGTAGATCTAGTCCAGGTGATTTTGCGGGTCCGGAGCTCTGGGAAAAGGGAGTAAGTTGCATTCAAAATCGTCAAAACCCAAAGTTGTGAAGGGGGCTAGACCGATATCATAGCCTTTGGTCTTAAGGAAGAGAGGAGCCTAGCGGAGAAGCTAGCATTAAACACTTAGTGTTACCAGAAGTGCCAGGAAAAGGTTGTGCAAATGAATTGAACATGCATGGGTAACAACAAGGGACCTATGAGAATTAAAGTCTAGGTCTAGTATAGGCCCATAGAGCTGATTCGGCTCAAGTAATTGAATGTCCTTGACCGGGATATCACGCAACCCATAAAGGAGAGGGGTCCTTCATCACCTGCACGTAAAGATGTAATTTGAGAATCTAGAATCCCTCGTTCTGGGTGTGTTCCTGAGGTATTTGATTATAAAGAACTCATTGCATGGTGTGTGGACAAGTACATGTCAATTAAAAGAATTATACAACTCCAGGATCATTCTCCAATTTCTCTTTCACCTCAATTTTTTCACAATATATTAAAGCTACCAGAGATGACTCTTAGGTTGAAAGGTGAAGATTGCAAAGAATTATTGAAGAAGCATAACAATGGGATTTACCTCTTTCCTAAATATTTGGAGAATCCTGCATGTATCCCAGCAGACATAACCAAAATTTAGGTTCAGTCCTTTAAAACCCTTATCTAGAAATTGCATGGTTATTTACCAGGTTGATAGGTCAGGAAAGCATTGCTTCTATCACTCGCATGATTTTATATATTATGTATTTTACAATGCAAGAACATGCCATTTTTTATTGGGAAAAACTAATTTCTATCAAAATATCGTCCCAATTATCACACTATAAAAAGGACATTAAATTCTTTATGGCCTCTTATATGATATTTGATATTATGCATTGTTGTCAATTCCCAAACTTAACCATAAGTAAGAGGGTGAATTATGAAACAGATCTAGATAACTTTTGATATCATGTACTGTGGAAACATAAGACACCTATGTTTTTCTATGAATTTTATAATAATTTTGATTCAGCCTTCAAAAGGTTATTGTTGGGCAAAAACACTTCAAGGATATCTGACCAAGCTACTAGATTTTTAGATAAAAAAGGAACAATAGAACAAATGGAGAATCACAATGTCATAAGGATATTTTTCTCAAAAGAGAATCCTTATTTTCTCCCTTATCATGTATCTGACAAACTATTTATTACAGAGGTGGCAAGGCAATATAACTTTTGGCTACATTTTTTCCCTGAAAAAAGGAAATTTTTTTTTATTCCCCTTCCATGAAAGATTGGAGTTCATGTTCACATATATAAATAAAATTGACGAATTTGCAAATCATTTCAACAATGTGAATTTAAAGTATGCTGAAAAGATCAAAGGTTTTGATCCGAACAAAATATTTGTGGGACATATTCTTTCAGTGGGTTTCAATAATTCTTTCATTCAAACCATATTGAACGAAGAAGAACAAGGTAACATCCAAGGAACTCATATACATTATGTTGGCGATATAGAAACATTACTTAGCAGTAATGATTTTTATAAGAAAAGGGGAAAAGGTCCCAGTGAAAGAAGTGCTCAATATCCAATTGTTACTCCAAAGAATACTACATCCAAGATCAATGATTCAACGACCCACCCAGTTAAAAAGGTTTTCAACAATAGTTTAGGTGGAGGGGGAGAGAAGAATCCTCGCCTTGCGAAAATTGAGAGTTCACACAAGATCCCTGTGAGAAAGAAAAAGAAAAATTTAGCGCAAGAGGAAGAATATAATGTTATAGAGAATGGAATCCAAAGATTTTCTTTGGAAGATATAGAACTAGAAGTAGATATTGAGAAAATATTTCCTGCAATGGAACCACTGGAAAATATGGCTCAGAAAAATTATTTATTGGAAGTCATTGGAAATGAGACCTTTAGTGAAGAAGAATCCTTCACTTTTCAAAGTGTTGTTTTTATAAAGATTCTAAAAATTTGATTGTAGAAAGAAGTGATGAGAAGAATAAAAAAGGGAAAGTCCTGCTTAGAAGTCGACGTGAAGGACATGCAACTGTCCCAAATTTCCAAAATCCATAGGGCAACTGGGGATTCTCTTGACGACTCTATTGATGTTTTGGAAGATGAAAATGCTAAATTAAAGGAAAGGACCATATAGTTGTAAATTGCCTTGATGCCTCTTCTAATCTTGGAAAGTCCTTTGACAATGGGTAAACCAACTGCACTTAGTATTAATTTAAAAGGATCGTTTAGTTTACTCACAATAGTTTGAAGTTATGTAGAGAAAAACATTAAAAAAAGAATGTCACTGATAATAGAAGCATGGGAGGTATAAAAAAACATTGTTTCTTTCGGTTCAAGGGCACATGATTTTCATGAATATCTCCAAGCTGATCTAAAGAATGAAGAAGGAGTCTACACTGATGTTGTTTTTCCATTTGGGATAAAAGTCTAAAACATGAAAGAATTGAAAAGGAGATAATAGGATTTGCCTTCTCCAAGTGGAATTAAACAACTGAATGGTTGTTGGAAAGAAAAGTTCAATAACTTGAAGAACATTTTCCAAGCATGCAGTGAAGCCATAGTAAAAAGAGAAGAATTATTCAAAAGACTCACAGAGATATATCTAGTAAGAAGCACTGATGAGATACAAGATCCTAAGTTAATTCTCAATTCAATGTTTATGACAAAGAAACAATTTGATGAACAAGTGGAGATATTAAAGGTATTATTGGCTGAGACATTTTATGGCATAATTGAATATATTGAAGAAGAGATAGATTACAACCTTTGTCGACAAATCCTCCCTGAACCAGGTTTGGTCTCCTCTATCATGGTTTCAATTTCATCATTCCCATGCTTGCCTCTCACAACCAATTGATCTCTTGGAAACAGGGAAAGGATTATATAAGGAGAAAGGGATGGAGGGGAATGTTGAGGCCAAATATCAGAAAGGGATGCAAAATGTGGGCTAAGAAGGGAAAGGGATTTTGGTAGATTTTTATTATTCTCTTGCTTATTGTTGTAAATGAGACCCCAAAGACCTCTTTTTATATGAGAAAAAGATGGTTATTCAGTTTGGGGATGGGATACAATGGGTAAAGTGGTTGAGAAACCCTCAATAGCCCGTAAACTCCGTCGCATTCCTTGCAATTTTATATTTTTTGCAATTTTTGGAGGTAAACGCGGGCTAAATAGTATGAAACTCACATATGAGCTAACTAGTATGCATCTTACGTGTGTACGCGGTCTATTAGTTCAAAAAGGTGCATACATGTTCCAAAAAATAGTTTTTTAAGAAGAATCCTTAGTAGTATTTTGGAAAAATATGTACGTGGAAATGCCAATGCCATGTATGCATAGGTAGGGAATTTTTTGACTATAACAGATGCCCCCTAATGTGTGAGGTCATAAGAGAAATTGATGGCTGAAATACATTAAAATATCTTTACCAATGGGAAGGCATGGAGTCGAGTGAGCCCGAGACCATAGTTTGGGAGCGTGCCATCTGCAAAATGATGATAATCTCTCCGAGGTAGGTTGATTATTCTATGAAAAATCAAGATATTGAGGAGGCAATACATGGAATTTCTCATGACTTAATAGATTTGGAAGGAGAATTATTTAATATCAAAATCAGCCATGAAATAAATGTTGCACCAATGAAATATTACATTGAAGATTGGTTTAAAAAGATAATTGATAAATTAACTAAAGAAGGCCAAGAAGCATAATTTGAGACAGTTCCTATAACCGTCAATGAGAAAAATAAAAGGACAATAGCAAGCAAGTAAACATGAGAGAGACCATCATATTAAGTTTTTGTTGATCACATCTTTCTTTATTTATCATTTTTTCATCTAGTTACTCTGCTTCTTTGACTAGAAAGGTTGAACCGAAATATGATAACTCATTCAAGTCTTCTTTCCAGGTCTTTCTACTCTGTTATCTCCCACCATCTTCTCTACACAAATCACTTCATATTTATATTTGTTTTATGGTATGCGGGAGCCCCAATCCCAGTCCTAAGGAAAAACACATTTAAATTTCAAATCTTTGTAATAGACTTTATATTTCTCAGAAACCCCAAGAGAACTATTTCGAGATCATTTTTGACGGTGTTTTATAAATTTGAGTTTTGAGTATAAAATATTTGAGATTGATCTATCATTTTATTTATTTGAGCTCCACTTGTGTTTACTCTATTAATGTTCTCTTATGTGTGCAAACCATTTTCTTTTATTTTATGTGATTAGAAATATTTAGTTTAACTATGATGGATGTGAGGAAATTTTTCTTATCTTTTTTCAAATATGTGACATGTGAGGTTCCTGGTCATCTCTCAGGAACTCTCTTTTAAAACAAAACATTTTATTTTTCTGAAACCTTTATATTTATTTGAATATCATGTCGGACTTCCTCAAAGTCCTATATTATTTTGAAAATCTATAATTCCAAGAATATCTTGAAACATAGAGTAGTACCACCTCTATAAAAATGCAGGGGGATTTGTATGCCTATGAGGTTTCCATTTCGGTCCTAATGGATTCAAGCATCAACATTATTGGCGACCATACTGGGGATCAAAAGAAAATTTGAAATCTGGTTTAGCATATTTTGAAAGATACATGACTTTGCCCCAAGCTTATCTACCCCACCTAGAAAATGGATTGAATAATCAATGAATCATCTTGCACCAACTATATAATTTGGTAATAACGAAATTCGAGACCAGGAAATAATTTGAAAGATACTGGAAGACATTGGTCCAAGAAGAAGAAAGAGAAAACCTCTTGTTGATCAAAATTTGGTCATATTTATTTTCCTTCTCTTGGATTCATAAAATTCTTGATATCAAAAGAAGACATTTTTTAACTTTTATAAGTTCACTTTAAGACCCTTAGTCTCAGCTTCGCCACATTTTTCATATTAGAAATATGTTTTTGTATGCCTAATTTACTCAAGATCTTTTCCAGAGGGCCAATTTTGAGGAACCTTTCTAAATATCATGTTCTCCTCTCCTCTCCTATATTATAATTCTACCGTACTTAGAATTTTCACTCAAAATTTCTCTTTCCATACTTAGTCATATTTCAGTGTTCACGGGTTCGAGATCTCATCCTCCATTTTTTGTGACATTCACTTTGCACCCCAAGTTCCATGATCTACATCTCGATCGTCATCCTTGTCGCGGGTGTTGAGTTCCAAAGTATTTCATTCCTCTTGCACATGATTTCAACTGACCATTCTTCAACACTTAGTTTAATTTTGTATCGCAGACTCATAGACTCCCTCACTCCCTTACTCACCTCACTCTCCAACCCTCCAACCTGTCCCCGCAACCTACAAAATACCCCCTTAAATTCTGATACCTACAATTTTCCCTTCACTTACCCTTCCGCCTGCTCCCCCATAATTAACCAAGGAGGCTTCATTCATTCATTTGTTCACTTGGTGAGTTTTAAAGAGAGCATGATGATGGGGTTTCAATAATTTTTATTCCAAAGTTTTCCCCATTTAAACTGTGAACCAATAAGAACATTCCACATGGAAGCATGGAATTGTGACACATGACAACTCATGGAGGGAGACACGTGGAATATTATTATTAGAGACACATGGAAATATATGAATGGATGATTCATCAATGACTGGGCATGATGTGAACAATGACGGGATTTCAAAAAATTATTATTTTATTCGACAATTTTCCAAGGGCCAAATCCTCCAAGCTCCATAATTTCTTCTCTTCTCGTTTTTCTTGCTAAGTTATCAAACACTTAGTATTATATATCAAGAAGAATATAATATCCAAATGCATGCAGGATATAATTTTAAACCAAAAATTTGAATTTTATGAAGGGAAGCATGAAAATCAATCCAAGGACTGAGATTTTCCCATCAATTTTGATCGACGGTGGCTGAGTCTTGATCTTGCAGAGGCCATAACTTGAGCTTCGGGTGTCAGAATCAAGAAACATTTATATCGTTGGAAAGGTATTTTGACGTAGAATATGTTGTTAAGGGTTAAAAATGTTGAAAGGTGATACATTGTTCTCATAAATTAAAATATCAGTCAGCTGCATTTTTAATGAGCTTGCATGACAACTCAACTTCACAAGCTCATATATTGAGATCCGGGCGAAGGATTTGGGAAAATTTTATATACTTGGAAATATGAGATGATGAAGAGAAATCAAGAAGTGTTTTTAATGTATAAAAATTTGGTTTTCATTTCCATAAAATTAAATTACAGTCGTCCTCTTTTGATGGAAAATTAATCAAATTAAAAAAAAAAGTTTAATTAAAAATTTTTATTAAAAAGGGAGAGGGACCCACTTTCAATATAATTGTATTAATGATGTGAATTAAATTAATTAATGAGGAATTAATGACAAATTTATTAAAGGGAATGTTTCAAGAAGAAACTTGTACGGGAATTTCTAGAAAGGAGAAACCCTAACTACTCAAGTAGTTAGAAAATCTCTTCTTAAAAAGGGAAGAGAGGCTTCATCAAAAGTCTAAGAATCAGTATTGTTAGAGGGGTAGGGAAGAAGATCAGAAGAAGAAGAAGAAGAAGGTACAACCATGGATATACAATCAAGATTTTGATCAAAAGAAATAAATATTTATCTTCTCCATTTTTATTTATTTATATATATTCTTCTACACCACTTCTCATAGTTTTATGCTTGAATCTCAGAGTTGGGCACAAGGATGAGTTGTTGAGTGTTCTATTGATATTATTCTAAAGTATTTTCTTATATGATCATGGAGTATTTGCAACCAGATACATGGTTTTCAAATCTTTTTGTAATGAAGAACATCTTTCATAAATAAAACTTGACAAAGAATTGCTTCGGGGTTGATCTTGACTGTGCTTTGTAACCCTGTTTTCAAAATATAAAGTAATTGAGGTTGACCTATAAAATTCTCTTTCAATATTGATTGCAGTACTCTGTTAAAATTATTTGAGATGATAAAATCATTCTATCCTATGAATAATATATTGATGTATTTATATATTGTTAAGAATATTGGGTGTGATGTTGATCACAATTTAATTCTGAGGTTGAAGCCCTCCTTCAGTCTTTTCTTTTGTTGCACATAAAGATTGTACTCAGGTTATTGAAGAACCATTTTATTTCATAATCTCAAGAAATTAATATTTAGGGTTTTCTTCCTATCACTCTACTAATCTAAGAGGAGTACCACCTCTAGAAAAACGAAGGGGGACTAATGTCCTCATGAGGTTTTCATTTCGGTCTTGATGGATTCAAGCATCAACATTTTTGGCGACCATATTGGGGAACGCTTTATTTTCAAGATATTTGAGGAACCAAAAATATCCATGGCTCAAAATTTCAAGAAAAATATTCAAGAAAATTGTTTCGTATTTTAAGCATGGCTCACATTTTTTGTAATTTCAAAAAGAAACAAGAAGCACCAAAGATTTGGGAGAATGAACTCCCTGGAAACTCTAGTGATAAAATTCAAAATGAAAGGTTTCATTCATGTCATAATTCTTCTTTATATTGTTCATTGAGCTCATCAATGGCTTTGCATGACTCAACAAAAGGGAGAAATACTCAGAGAAGGAGGAGATTTCATAATACCCCTTTAAATCTATCAGAAATAAACTTTCAAATGCCCAATATTCATATTGAAAATTTTTCTACATTCTTTGGGGATGCTTCAGAAGATGCAGAGAAACACTTGATTAATTTTAAAGGTATATGTTATGATTTCAACCTCACTGAAGACAATGTTACATGTAGATTATTCCTACAAACTCTATGAGATGATTCTCTTGAATGGTATAGTTCATTAATGCCTAACTTCACTACTAGCTAGGATGTGTTATGTTGGGAAGTGACAACTAATAGATCAAATTGGTCTAGTTGGTTCACGGTAGTTTCTCCAACAATATCTTGTTGAAACAAATTGGCAAGAATAGTGGCAACGTCAAATGCATTCATTTTTGTGTAACTAAAAGAGAGGCTGTATATATATGAATCTCTCAGAGGCATTTTGTGAGAATGGGGTTTCAATCCCTCTCTTGGGATGCCAGATTGCCTATTGCTGGTTGTAATCTCCTGGTTATTTGATAATAGAATGATTCTTCCATTTTCCCGTGGATGTTTCCCTCTAGAGTTTAGGAGGGTTTTACAACGTAAATCCTTGTCTATTGTGTGTTTTCATTGTGTATTTACAATATGATTTTGTGCATTTATATCATGCATGATTGTGTGATCTCTGTGGGTACTTATTGGCCCAACAAGTGGTATCAGAGCTAAGTGTTGTGAGAGTAGAGAGAAGTGAAGACTGATTGGAAAGTGTCCTAGCAATCACAAGCCCAATCCCAAGCCATTTTTGTGAGAATTTTAATCCCCCAGAAAAATCTTTTCGAGTTTCAAATGCATGACCTGTGCCTACGATGTTTGGGAGTGGAAAACGTCGATGTGGTGGCCTTGTTGGATTGCGCCAACACCGATTCAAAGAAATATTTGTCATATTCCATGAAAGTTGCCTTGGGGCAGATGTTGCGAGGCAGTGTGATTGTCGATGTGAATAATCATCGATAGGCCCGAATCACAGAAGAGGTCAGAGCCATTGCAGTGATGGAGGTGGAGCTGCTAGGGATCATCATTAACATAATAACTGATCTAGGTCTGGTTCGTTGGATCAAGAAATCCATGCAAGGACAAAGCTGATGAGATAATTATCTGAAAATGAGATTTGTTGAAGAATAGAACCCTGGAGTATAGCCACAGAGGAGAAGAGCATAAACAAAGCTAGTGTATTTCTCACTAGTGTGTGCTGCATCTAAGGATGAAAAACTCAATTCTTCCAGTGTGAAATTCGTTCGGACTTTGAAAAGAACCGAGAAAACAAAAGGCCTAAAAGTTTTTGGATGGCTTGGGTTGATCCGAGAATGGCTGCAGAGAGAGTCATTGAGTATGCCGAGAGCAGGATGGTGTTGGGGATGGGAACTAGCTTCACCATTGTTTTAACTATGGCCAAAATGTTTTGCGAGATGGTATGATGAGCATCGTCATCCATGAATTGGGTGGAGACTTGGACTTGGACGTGCACTGTGAAGGTAGTCTAGGAGCTATAGTTTTGGGTCGCATGGGTTTAGATCGCCAACAAGAATGAGGGTCGAATCATCAATAGAAGAAATGTTTTCTATGGGATTGATGATGCCAAGGTTAGGCACCTACTCAACCATCATGGTTGCACTAGAGATGTTGATGAGAATCCTGGTGTAGGAATCGAGGGGCACTCAGATAACTGCAAATTGTAAGTCCCAAGGCATTTTTATCACCGATATGTTCTTTGCCGGGATGAGCGAGGCAAAAGTGGAAGCCACAGCCAAATCTAGTCCCTTTTTTGAGTGGATGGGAAGGTGGAAGAGCTCGAATATGAAGGGAACATTGAGTTGCAATGAGGCAGAGAGCCACAAGATGTGGATATTCTTAAGGTGGCAGAGGCAACGTACAAACCAAAGCACCTCAGTGGCAGACAATGACAATGTCTTCTCAAGAAGACGTGGATGTCACTCTTGGAGGGCTTGTGTAGCATAGCCATAGTAGTTGGTAGAACTTGAGTGTGTGGTAAAGAATTGCTTGGATAGAATGAAGCAGATATGTTGGAGGCTGTAGATTTGTTTTGAACAGCTTTGTGGTCAAGCAACAAGAAAGACAAGTGTTGGTAAATGGCAGCAATTGCAGGTAATGGTCAAGTTACAATGTGAATATTTGTTTTTCTTATGGAGTTGTAATATTACATGTAATTTGGCATATGACTATAAGACCTCATTTAGGCATGCGTACCCCTGGTATCTTGCTGGCAAAAGTCTAGACGTAGAACTAGGTGATAGGGGGTGGGTTTCGGGTCCATGTTTGTTTTTTGGTTTCCTCTAGTTTGGTGTCCATGATATTTCATGTAATGAAGACTATTCAAAATCTAGGTGAAACTCGATTGTAAATAGGCCAGATTTGGTCAAGGGAATGTTTATGTCAAGGTGGATTATTGTAACTCCGTTGTAACTGGGCTTGGAGGTGAGTGGTGAATGCTTACATGGCCGAATTGGCCTGATTTGTTCAAGGGGATGTTCATGTTAAAGTGGAGCACAAAGACTTGATTGAAAGGTGCCTGGATATGAGCTAGTGTCAATATCACTTGGCTGGCTTCGTTAGTTTTTTGGAAAAGGTTTCGAATACAATTCTCGAGGTGGAGCACTAAAGGTGTTCAGGATCGCAACAAAAGATTTTTTTAAAAGCTCAAGTATTCATTGTATGGACTGAAGAGTGCACTCAGGAAAACTAGTACAAGATGTTTGATTCTGTCATGGTGAGACAATATTTACAAGAAGTGGGAATACCCATGGTATTCACTAAATTGTTTTTTAGTGTGTTGACGATATTCTTGTAGCAAGAAAAAACATGGTTAATATCAATAGGTTGGCTCAGTTGGTCAGGACTTTTGAAATGAAGGATCTACAAAATGAAAAATAAATATTGGGACTTGAGATACATAGAGACGAGGAAAATGATAAAAGGATAGTGATGAGATTCAGTATGATCCTTGTGAGACTGGTAAGTGTCTCTTTAGCTTTCATTGTAATCTTTCTTCAAGATAGTGTCATGGTTATAAGGAAGGAGGGTATGTATCGTGTATAGTATTCTAGAAGAAAGTATATGTTTGCGATGAGAAGATAAGATATTTCACATGTAGTTGGGTGTTGTCATTGGTCACATAACAAATCTAGATAGAGCAGTGAAATGGGTGCTTCGGTTTTTTTGAAAGCACTAGAATCACATGTCTTTATCTTGCAAGAAGGTGATGAATTGACAATGGCATGATATCAGGTAAATTGTTGTCAAGGTGGAGATTTTTGGGAAGTGACAACTAATAGATCAAATTAGTCTAGTTGATTCACAATGGTTTCTCTAGCAATATCTTGTTGAAACAAATTGGAAAGAATAGTGGCAGCATCAAATGCATTCATTTTTGTGTAACTAAAAGAGAGGTTGTATATATATGAATCTCTCATAGGCATTTTGTAAGCATGGGTTTCAATCCCTCTCCTAGGATTCCTGGTTGCCTATTGTTGGTTGTAACCTCCTCGTTCTTTGATAATAGAATGATTCTTCCATTGTCTCGTGGATGTTTCCCTCTTGAGATTAGGAGGGTTTTACCACGTAAATCCTTGTCTATTGTGTGATTTCATTGTGTATTTACAATATGATTTTGTGCATTTATCTTCTGCATGATTGTGTGATCTTTGTGGGTACTTATTGGCCCAGCATGTTAGAAGATTCATTTGCAAAAACATTCATCCCAAAGGTGCATTCATATGTTTTTGCTAATGTTTTAAATGTTGTTTCCCACCCATCCTCTCCTATATGGAAGCAAGATAACGAAATTCCCAATTTTGAAGAAGAATCTAATAAAAGAGTGGATGAAATTTTTAAGTCAAGTCATGTTGTTGAAGACGAAGATAAAACTTTCAAATTACAAGAAGAAAATTTCAGCCTCCTATACACTCCATATTAACATATTTCAAGAAGCAAATTTGAGAATGAAATTGAGAAGCCTCCACCAAATACACAAGAAGATTCCATCCTTGTGATAAATGATGAAACATCACAAAAGAACTTGCAGCAAGAAGAATTGATGGAAGAAATGAATCTTGAAAAGAATGATGAAGAGGATCACCTTTAAAATAAAGAAGAATATTTTCAAGATATTTTTGATGAATCAATAACCATGGAAGTGGTTGTAAATAAAGAAAAGGATGAAGGAATTCTTATGTCAAAAAATCCTCAGCCTAGAATTGATTTTATTGAATTATGGCTCCAGAGTATTGTTGGCCAAACAACGCAATCAAATCTTCACCATACTTGGTATAATTTTTCTCCAGTACATATTCAAATTGCTCTTGGGTAATTGGTACAAGTCCCAACTTATCTCAGAATTTTGGAGTTCATTCCACAAATTATATTAATGCGTGAATGGCTCCACTGGAAATATGGCTACACCTAACGTGCCCCTTTCTTTCAAGTAAGTTAGGGTAGGTAGATCATGTATGTACATACTTTTTTTCTTCAAATCAATTTTTCATAATAAGGTAGTCTTTATATTAAAGTTTGAAGATAACTCCATGAAAGAAAAATAATTAAAATAATTAGTTTTGAAGATAACTCCATAGTCCAATAGAGAAGGTAACTGGTCTTGAGATTTTGGTGTTCTTAGAAACCCACAGGGAGTTACTGTCCCATAGTTGAAGCCAGATTTTTACCAAAATTTGGTCATATTTATTTTATTGCCCTTGGATTCATAAAATCCTTGATATCAAAATAAGAAATTTTTGAAATTTTATAAGTTCACTCTATGTGTAGTATTACAGTTATAAAAGACTATGCAGAACATAAATAATTAGCTAGAAATGGAAGAGAAAGAATAATATAACCAGAACAATACCACAATAACACTAAAATAATACCAGAATAACACCAGAAAGAGCACTTTGATTATTGAGGGCAATGTTCACTTGCCTCTTCAAGGGGGAAACCTCCAACATAGCATATATCTATTACAATAATATCCAAGACAAAAATTCTCATACCCTCTACTTCTATTTATACTAAATCTATCTATCCAAAAGAACCATCTAGAGGAAGATCCTTCTAGAAGTAGGAGCTTCTATTAGGTCTTCTTACATTTGATTTATTCTTCCTTATTTTTAGACCTTATTAATATTGGCCTTTATTACATGGAATTATATTATTCTACCTACGTGAGGGGTTAGGAAGGTTAGGTCCCTAAAATTCCCTCCCTCTTTAAGAACAACCTTGTCCTCAAGGCTTCAGATGAGGGAATTGTTGTAGAATCGTGGTCGACTCCCAAGTGGTATCTTCTGGAGGTGTATCTTTCCATTGGACTAACACTTCTTGCACGGTGAGCTGACAGATTCTACCCTCTCTCTGGGCCAAGACTACTTGGGGATACAACCATATGGAACCTTTTTCATCCAACTCAGGAAGTCTAGTTTCAGTTTGGAACTTAGTTTTAATCACCTTCTTTAAGCATGAAACATGAAAAAAAGGATGGAGCTTCGAATGAATGGGTAGAGATAACTGATAGGCTACCAATCCCACATGCTTGAGCACTCTATAAGGACCATAAAATTTGGGCACAAGTTTTTGAAACTATTGAGATTTGAGTGAAGTCTGCTTATAAGGTTGTAGTCGAATAAATACCTAGTCCCCTTCAACAAAATGGTGTTCTGAATGACCTTGATCTGCTTGTTGCTTCATGTGATTCTAAGCCATGAACAAATTGTCTTTGAGGGAACGAAGAATAGCTTCATGAACTATAAGAGTGGTGTCAACCTCCTGAACCTTTGAGCCCCTGGAAGATAGGAAATAACTAATGGGGGATTTTGGCCATAAACCACTTCAAAAGGAGTCATGTGAGTAGTTGTATGGTAAGATGTGTTGTACCACCATTCAGCTAGGGGTAACCATTGATCCCACCAATTTTGTCGCTCAGATGCAAAACACCACAAACATTCTTCCAAACACTTGTTGACAACTTCAGTCTGGTCATTCATATGGGGGTCATAGGAAGTGTTGAGATGCAATTGAGTTCCCTGTATCTTGAACAACTCTTGCCAAAAATTGTTGGTCAAAGTGGGGTTTCTGTCAGAGACAATAGAATTAGGCATGCCATGAAGCTTGAAGATATTATCCATGAATATTTGAGCCACTGTGGAAGTTGTGAATGGGTGTTGAAGAGCACAAAAATGAGCATATTTGGAGAGACGATCGACAACCACCATGATGACTGACTTATTTCATGATTTAGGTACGCCAACAATGAAGTCCATATAAATATCTCACCAAATAGCAGGGGTAATCAGAAGCAGTTGGAGTGTGCCCAGATATTTGACTATTTCTCCCTTGTTGCGTTGAAAAACCTCACACTCGGCCACAAAGGTGTAGATGTCTTGTTTCACACCTTTCCAGAAAGAAGATTGTTTGACCCATTCATAGGTTTTAGTAAATCCTGAATGCCTTGTTGTGGGTGAGGCATGAATTTTAGAAAGCACCATGGATTTAAGTTGGGATTTATTGTATAAATACAAATGACCTCTGTAGCGAAGCTCTTAATTATGCCAAGAGTACCCTGGAGAAACTGAAGAATTGTGTTGCAATTATTGGAGCAAGCTAGAAATTTTGAGGTCTTGCAACCATTTTTGACGAACAACTTGGAGCTAATCTGGTACAATGAAGGAGAGGGAGAAAAGCGACCCATATTCTTCATATTTCTTGGAAAGAGCATTGAACACTAAATTTTCCTTTCCCTTCTTGTAAATGATCTCATAATCATAGCCAAATAGCTTGATCACCCATTTTTGCTGCGCTGGGGATGAAATTCGTTGTTCCAGGAAATACTTGAGACTCTCATGATCAGTTTTGATTTGGAATCGTTGACCCAATAAATAAGGATGCCAGAGATCCACAACATGCATAATAGCTATCATTTCCTTTTAATAAATGGATTGGCCCAAATGTCGATCTGAAAGTTGTTTTCTAGTGAAGTCCAAGGGCCTACCATCTTGCATGAGGACAACTCCATTTCCTTTTCCTGAAGAATCAAATTCCAATACGAATATCTTTTTGAAGTCTGGGAGTGCTAGGATAGAGGTCGAGCACATAACATCTTTTAAGGCTTGGAAGTCTTTATCCACAACTGAATACCAAGTGAAAACATTATTTTTAATGAGGGAAGTGAGAGGAGCTGCAATCTTTCCATAATTCCAAACAAACTTCCTATAATATCCTATTCAACCCAGAAAACCACGCAAGCTCTTAAGAGTTTTAGGGTGAGGCCAATATTGCATAGATTCAGGTTTCTTAGGATCCACTCAGACACCATCCTTGCTGACAATATGATCCAGGTATTCCACTTCGGAGACACCAAAGGCACATGAGGAAAATTTGGTGCTAAGAAAGTAGATGGAGAGCTTGATTCACATGGGGGAGATGGGATGACCAAGTTTTACTATAGATGAGAATATCATCAAAGAAGACTAAGACAAAATGACGGAATACACGATTCATAAGACTTTGGAAAGTGGAAGAAGCACTACAAAATCCAAAGGGCATTACCAAGAATTCATAATGACCCTCATGAGTGTGAAATGTCATCTTGGGAATGTCTTCGTCTTTCATACGGATCTGGTGGTAGCCAAAACGTAGATCCAATTTGGTGAAGTACTGAGCACCACTTAATTCATCCAAGAGGTCATCAATGACTAGAATGGGGAATTGTTCTTTGATTGTGAGTTTGTTAAAGGTGCGAAAATCAATACACATGCACCAAGTACCTTCTTTCTTGAGTACCATGACCACAGGGGAAGAATAAGGGCTAGTACTGGGATGAATAACACCAACTTCTAGTAATTCATGAACAATTTTCTCAATTTCATACTTCTGGGAAAATGGATGACGATAAGGCCGAAAATTAGGAGGAAGACTGCCTAGGATGAGAGGGATGGAATGATCATGGACTCCACAAGAAGGGGGAAGTGCTTGGGGGGTGTTAAAAACAACTTAGTTGTGGGAGAGGATAGATTGGAGGTCGGGATGCACAACAGGTGTCTCAACAAAATTAATAGAGTGGAGTTGGGATATAATTCCTAAATGACCTTTTTTTATGATCTTTTTCATGCGATGGGAACTAATGATCTCAAGGGATCCTATTTTGATGTCTTGGAACTTATACTATTGTCCCTCCTGATGGAATTTCATGGTTAAGTCCTTAAAATCCATGAGAATGTGGCCTAGAGTGCATAACCATTCGACACCAAGAAAAATGTCAGAACCACCCATGTCTAAAGAAAACATATGGGATTTTAGGTGATACTGACCAATTTGGAGGTGCACATTTTCACATCGTCGCCCACATTTCCTAGAATCATCATTGGTAATCATGATTTGAAAATTATTGATGGCACAAATGTAACAATTGACTTCTTAGGAAATGTTGCAATGAATAAAGTTATGGGTGCTACCACTATCCACAGGGATGATGAATTTCCTATTTTTAATGTAACCAATTAATTTGAGAGTTTGAGGAGTAGAAAATCCAGTGAGGGAATTAAGTGAAATAATTGGGTCAAATTCAGGTGGATCATAGGGTGGGGTGAGGTCATATGGTGGTGGCAATTCCTCCACAGGAAGAATAACAACATCGTCTTCAGAAATATCATCAGTCATAGCCAGAAAAATATGTTGTTCCTTACACTTGTTCCTAGGAAAATATTTGTCATCACAATTATAACAAAGACCCTTGAGTTGGCGTTCAACCATTTCAACCATGGTTAATTTATGGATCTTGAGGGGAGTGGCAAGAGGGGAACAATTTGTGGGTTTAGGGTGAGGAGGAAAGGATGGTTTGTGGTTCTGGGAGGAGACAATATGTTGGGATTCCTTGGCTCGTTGAGTAGCTTCCAACCAAGTCTGGGGGTGTGCCATGAGAACATGGGCATGAATTTCATAGTTGAGGCCACTTATAAAGCATTCCCTAAAGAAAGCATATAACATGCCTTCTGCTCTGAAATCCAAGTGATCAAACATGGAAATAAAGTATTCCACTATCCTAGACTTCTTTAACTTAGTCAAATGTCCTAAATGGTGGGTGTCAAAGTCAAATCGGTCATAAAGTTGGGCCACAAAATCTGTCCAAGAAAGATACCCTTGGTGTGCCTTTTTTTGCCATTGCCACCATTATCAGCGTTCTGGATCCAGATGAAGGAAACCATGACAAAGCTTGGATAAATCATCAGTAATTCCATGCAAAGAGAAATAATGTTCCATTTAGGTGACCCAGTTTGTGGGATCTAATCCATCAAATTTTTTCACTTCAATCCTGGTAGGGTGGAGGTCTCGAGAAAAGAGGTTGGTATGAGGACCTTGGTAATGGGAAGAGTCATGGTCATCCTGATAAGAGGGTTTCTCAGAAGAGGAGGGGTTATGGGAATGACCCAGGAAGTGTTCTTTGAGGTCTTTGATGTATGAACATTGTTCCTTGAGGATCACAATATCTGAATTGATTGTGCTAAGGTTGACATTGATAGTCTTGATGTCTTCCTGGTTCTAGTGGTTGTCATCAATCAATATATTGAGTTCTTGGGCTCTGGTGGTATCCATTTTGGAAAATGGGAAGGAAAATGGTAGAGGTGTGTTATCAGAAAAATCGGTAAGTGCGGACACAAAATAATCTCCCTAACTTCCACAGGAATATACAACAAAACAAGATAGAATACAAACTTCACCTTAGACTTCATTGCCATATAAACTAGTTCAGAGAGGGACAAATGACATACCTTTTAAATGACGCTTTATCCTTTCTAGTGTCGTCCTTGTTGCTCCATATTTGGATTTGCGGGATGGTGAACCTGTTTAAGAAGAAAAAACCAACAAAGAGAGAGAGAAAAAAATATGCATACATTCCAATGAATTCTATGTATAAGATCAAGGAGTTATACGACAAAATCCAAGACACCTTTATAGGGAAGAAATGTATTGTTGCATTATATTAAAATGGAAAGTGGAGAATACAAACCATGCCTTGATGTTTCAAGGTCTCTTTAAATGGATCTTTTCTCCAATGCACGCACCTTTGTTCCAATGCCTTTGATGAAGAAGATCCACCATCTGACTTAGAGAGATAAAGCAAAGCTATCTCAATTATAATCTATAGCAGAACTCTTGATGCATATGCAAGCCTTTGCAAACCTTAGCCTTTTCAACCTTATCCTTTTCCATGAGAGATCCCTCTTTATATAGGGTGAAAGAGGGATGGATGAGGAGATTAGGATGATCCCACTAAATCAGAGAAGTGAGTAAGATCCAAACTGATCGGAGGCCACCTCATCTTCTATAAGATTCCCTTCTAGGACATTCGTGAATTTTGAATTTTTCCTTGCTTAAGAATCGTCGCACCCTATGCAAAGGAAGGTTGTGAAGACACCGCAGTCCAGATTTTGTGCAGCGTGCGATGAACAAGCATCGTCACACCCCAAGAATAGAGTAGAGTGGGACAATATTCCTTGTCATAGTTTTTTAGGGAGGAAAAGAAAACCACTTTTCTCATGGATAAAGTCTCTTTTAATGTTTTCAGAGAACATGGAAGTGAGTTAATCACATGTCGTCAGTTGATCACTAGGGTGACCAAAATAATGTGTAACAATATTCCCCCCAAAGTATGAATCTTAAACCTGTGACAGCTGAAATACTTTGTAGAATGTGTGTGTCAAAAATAAGGAGCACATTGATCAAGAACCTGCAAACAATCAAGCATTTGCATAATAATATACCATCTTCTGAGGTAGTCATTCCTAGACTCAGACTACAAGTTACTCTATCATAAGTGTCAAGTGAATCATGGCCACTAAACATACACTGTGGATCCATGTCATCATGATTCAACATAGCCACAAGAAATACACTGTGGATCTATGTTGTTAAAGAATTCAAATTCAGACATAGCCACGAGACATACACAATGGATCTATGTGTCAGTACAAAATTATGAATACTCCACTGCAACCTAGACCTATATGATGACATCTAGGGTATTGATTTCCATCATCTCTAAATACAAATCTTTCCATGTGATTACATGTGTTGAAGTAAAAAATGGTAGAAACCACTTGATTACCGGTCATTAATGAAAGTTGTTAACAAGTGCGAGGGAAATCACCATTGATGTCAATGACTCCCAAGGTGCTCTTAGTACAATCCAATGAATGTGAATGAGTGATTTTAAGTCAAACACTCGATGGATTCTTCCATTCAGGGGCCAATGATGTGAAACCACTATTGGATGCGAAGTGACCTACCATTGAGGCATGCATGCTCCAAGTTACTCTGTGATTTCTAAGTCCTGTTCCCAGATAATGAGTTGAAGTCGATAGGAAAAGACTCTTCATAGGAGGGCCTTAATGTATCCCACATCGATGACACGAAATATGTAATATAATTGAAGTAGATCAGAGTATGAAGTGATTTTGAACTGACTCAGGGAAGGCCGACATGGTAGAAAATTTATAACTGCAGATGGCCGACTCGATAGAAGGATAGTTTAGGTTGGACTTCTCTTGAACATATGAACGACACGACATTTGTCTTGGAAGAATTGACTCAAGGAGGAACCAACATATGAACTTGTGTATGGTCCAACAAATGGATTTCCCAATTTGGATACAGTGATAAAGGGGGGCGTCATGTTCAAGAGCGACTTTACTGCCACTAACAAAGATACAAAGACACATTTCTTTCCCAATTTTCCTCCACCATTTCTGGTGAGTACCTCTTTATTTTTACGCAACCTTGAGGAGGATAAAATATGCTTGTAATGTAATCTCATCCTTCAAACGAGTCCCTTAGATCTTGCTTAACGAACCATAAGAAGGAGTGGTTTGATCCCATATGGGCCTTTCGATGTTTGTTTTACGATTCCAAAGAAATCAAACTCATGGGTTTTTCATGTTTAGAGAGTCTGAAAAACACTTAAAGAGAACTCCATAATGTATTTTTTCGTAAGTTAGTCTAATGAGACCGAAAAAAGTGATAAACTACCGCTCATTAGACATTTTCTTCAAATACTTTTACGAGCATGAAAAGAACAAGGTCGCTCCGCTATCTTTTTGTGTTTAGGGAGCTTGAAAAGAGCTTAAAGGATACTCCATGGGATTCTTTTTTTGTATAACCAATGTGAGTTTGAAAAAATGACAAAAGGTTACTCGATTGCATTCTCATGGTTTCACAAGAGTGAGAAAGAATTAAGATTGTGCTTAGAGTTTTTCCTAAAAACCCTAAAAGCATCTGTACATAATAAAAACACACAAAACCAATAAAAATGGTGGTTCTATATCAAACGTCTCATCCTTAGATCTTTCAATCTATAATAGAAAAAACTTTGCAAAGTTGGTTAGACTTTGGGGCATAGGTAAAATATGAAAAATAATTTAATTTTTCAATAAAATATGGTAAAAAGTAATAAAATAGGTCAAAACAACCCATTTACCATTTCATTTTGCAATTTCACCCAAACAGTGCCCAAAACCCTCTTTTTCTCCCAAATTTCAAACGTCGATTCCAAAGCGCTTGGTGGATCATTTTACAAACTGCTTCCATCAAAAAGGTAATCTCCTGCCTCTTTATCTTTTCATGGTTTAAAATTTCATTTTTATAGGTTTAATCTTGAGTTTGGGTCGATTTTTGGGGGGTACCTATGCTTTGAGATCATTGCAGTCCCACAGTATCATGAACTGTGATGATCTCAAATCGCCACAGGGGACTCAAAGACAAGGTGCGACGACGTCACTCTACGTAAAATCAAAGCCATGCGATGACCACAACTCAATTTTTGAAAAGATAAAATGAGTTAGGAAAACTTCCAAGAATTGATTTGTTATGACTCTAATCCTATTTTGATGTTACTTAGAAGGTTTTCCTCAGTCAAAATGCTCGAGTGGAGGGAATGAGAGAATGACTGTTGACGATTGAAAACATCAATGTAATTTTTCCCACAAAGTGTTGCTAAGCCTATTATTATATAAGACTAAATAATGCTAGTAGGTGGGAACCCCTTGAACTTTTGAAGATCAGGTCTGTTTAGTTTCAATGTTATGATGATGCGCTATAAAGTTACATGGTTGATAAGAATATGGTTGTTGTTGATATCAATTAAGTTTTGAGATATTGTTCCTTCATGATACTACAACCTGGTATTCATTCATGGTATTTGTTCTTCTCTCCTATACAACAAAAATGTTAGTGCAAATTACACAAAGGCATTTTGAGGAAAAGTAAATGCCATATCTAATGCAAAAAAAAAGGAGACCTAGCTCTACATACTTGTTGATAGTGGTTAAGTCCTAGCTAACAAAGAAATGGCTATGAAATATTGTTTAATTACATTTTTTATATATATGCATATGGTGGAAATTTTGGTGGCACACTTTGGCAAGGTGACAATGCAATGGCTATGCATTGATTAAGGGGATCGGTGGATGACTTACATATGTTATAACGTTGGTCACTCATGGAAGTGATGGGTTGCATTTTTATGGTGATTATGCTATGTTTCGGTTAAATGTTTGATGATGATGCTATACATGATCATTGGATTATGTAGTCGTCGAGTGATTTATTTGAGTTATATCGGGAATGTAAACATGGGTGGCGCATTTGGAAAAGTGAATGCAAATGGTTGGATTATTATCTGGACTTGGATTATACTATAGTTTTAATGTGTTGATACTATAGATGCATTGGTTGATTAATGGTGTTAATGGAAGGATCATTGGCATGTAATATGGAGGAAATGAGATATGGGTGAAGGCGACGTGCATTTACTATAAGTCACCTTTACCCTTCCCATTGGCCGCCACCCTAGTCGGACTCTTGTTTTGATCTTGTTGTTGTGTTCACGCTCCAGATTTCTAGCAGGGTGAAACCACTTGGCCACCTCTTGTCTTAAGGATTTCGATTAGCAGGTATGTCTCTTTTGGCCATTCTTGACTTCACTCTAGTTATGAAATGATTTTGGATCGTTTGTGTGGGTTTGTGTTTGTCCTAAGTGTTGCAATTGTGTGGATTTTTGGATTCGAATGAAAATAGATGGTTCAGCTCGTGTCAGTTTAAGTTGGTTAGTTTGTTAGTCTTCCTAGGTGACAATTCTTTATTACCGCTGCATGTTGGTTGAAGGGTTTTGTTTAAAATCATAGCTGGATGATTGTCTTCTCAGTTATTGGGTTTAATTAAGAGCCTTGTTTTCTTATTCGTCCTTGTCAAGGGAATGTCTCCCTTCCACAAGCATCACAGCCCTTGCACGTACACCTTCGGCCTCAAAGTCTCACTGAAGTTGGCTCCATTCCTCCTATGAAGGTTACTGTGAAAACCCTAAACCCTCCAGGCCGAGGTTGCATAGGGAAACTGTTGAGCCTGTCAAGTGTTTTCCAGTCACCATGGTCTATTACCTTGAATACGGGCTCACCTGTGGGTCATATAGCCATCATGTTGGTTTAGTTTCTCGTCACTACCTCTGTGATAATGGCATGAGACCTGCATTGCCAATTTCACTGCTAAGGGTCATGGTCGCCATCCTGTTGTCAAAGAATCAGTTTTTTGTTATGAAAGGGCCTCTATCATTTTTTGTTTTGGTTCAGAGGTACATACCGTTATCACACTTTTTTGGTTTATTGCTTCCCTCACCACAGTGAAAAATTGTTAGTTATTATACAACCGTTAGAGTGGTGCTTATGATGTTTGGATAATGGTTGGAATTAGTCACAGGGGTTTGGTGTTTCCACACATGTCGCATCCTATAGGTGATGTCTTGAGAATTAGAAGACTGTATTGGATATGTTTACTGCATCTTTTTACACTTGAATACGTGCGACCTAGTCACTCACAAGCGACTAAATAAATGGCCCAGAATGAAGTTTTGAGTTATATCATGGTTATACATATTGTTGTGTGGTTATGGGAATTATGACACTGTGAAATTCTCTCAGTCGTGCACCACGTATAATATGGATGGCTTGTTTCGTATGCCTAGTGATACCCCTGAATTCTAAGTGTGTTTGTCTTTTGTGATGGATCACTGTTGATGACATTTGTGTGGTATGTTTGGCCCAGTTTTGAACATCACTAAGATATTTGTTTTTTTACAGTGGCATGGTTACATGTTTTCAAAAGTTTGTTCTGCATAGCCTGTGTATAAATGATGATTGTTGGTTGTATAGACAATTGCCTTTCAGGCATGGCATGTGAGATGTTGATTGTTTTAATCTTTCTATTGCATATATATGTATGGGAATGTATCATTACAAATCTTGATTGGCTATGTAGAGACTCCATTATTAGTTTTGGGAAACACTACTTTCAAATTCAGATGTAGATCGAGGAATGTATGGAATGGTGGATGTTAATGGTTACAGATCGAGTGTTGTTGTTGACTTTTATGCCATGCATAATGTAAGAATAAAGGGAACAAAACCTCTTATAAATTGTGTGAAGTACTTTTTTTTTTGTGATAACACTGTGTTGGGTATTAATGGATAGTAAAATTAAACAAATGCAGAAGAATTATTACTTAGTCATCTGATTGTCAGTTGATGCATATTTTCCTTACTGCAAATATGTTATGGATTTCTTGATTAATATCATGAACAATAAACAGGTTTTTTTCCCCTCATTATCTCATTTTTCACTAATTATAAACCCCTCACATATCCCATATTCATTTTTTTCACCCCCTGTTCTGATATTGATCACAACTAAGAAAATTTATGTGTTATATTGGATAGTAATGGAAGAATTCTGTGTGGATTGCAGTAAGGTTTATTGGTTGCCTACAGTTGATTGTTGTTATCTTTGAGCAGTGACCACATCTATTCCCTTTCATTATATCATTTTTTTTCACAAATTACAAACCCCTCATGTATCCCTGAACATTTTTTCCACCCCCCTGGTCATTGATTAACATTAGAACAATTTGTATAGATTGGATTTCATGAGCCTAATACATTCTGAGCCAAATCTATTTTTTATTTTTAAGGAGTTTTCATGCCTGGTTATTTAAAAGACTATTTGATAATTTTTAACATATGCAGGATGAGTTTTTTTAGTCAGGGAAGCCATGGCCAAGGAAACAGAGGTAGAGGTAACTGGAACCGAGGCCCAAGGAGGCCTAGGTTCTCAATACATTTTGATGTTGATTATGAAGAGATTTGCCAATTGTTCCATGTTGGGTTCTTTAATTGGATCAGACAGGGAATAGTCCAACCGAGGCCTGAAAGGCCTCCCTTTCAATCCCCTCAATCCCCCGGTATACCTGTGCCTCCTCATGTCTCTTTATAACCTGAAGTCCCAGAAAACAATGGGTGGCAAGAGATTGTTCACCCGACATCCTCTCAACACTGTGGCTAGCCAAAATTAATTTTTCATGCTCCCCCATCTTTGAACCCCGTTTCCCAAGCTTCCCCTAACCACTCGCCAGTGCAATCCTACCATTCCAGCAAGAGATTGAAGACTGAATCCCACCATGAATCTAGTAAAGGAAAAGTTGTCGTTGCCCCTTCCTCACCCTCCAATGACTCTGGAAAATCTGTGTCTTCACAGATACATCTGAGGGATGATTTTTCCCATGTGATTAGTGAGATAAATCCTAAAGGCTCTGCCCAGCTCAAGGCATTTTTTAGGGAAATCAGGAGGTGACAACAACAACCAAGGAAAGGTTGCTTCATAGACTGGAAACTATGGGTCTTCATTTTTATGTCAATTATTGTTTTATGACAGTGGACTCCATGGAATTTGGACAACATGTTTAATTTTGGACAACAGGTCATATTTTGGATATATGAGTATCAATTTGAATTATTTTCAAATTTTATGAGCTAAAATTGTCAAAGAAAAATATGTTTTGAAGGGAGACACAGGGGGTGTGTTTGCTTAACAAATGGATTATGTTATGATGTGATGATTGTTATTCACTAAAGGAATCACAAGGGGGTCCCACCTATTAGTTATTATTTAATTATGACCATATTATAATTATTACTTTCGCCCCCCCTTCCTTAACTAAGGTTAGTTAAGGCTTTATGTTAGCTTAACTAATAAGTTAGTTCAACTACTCTAACCAATTATAAATTGTTAAAAGCTGAACTGAGGGAAGGAACAAGAAGAGGGTAGAAGAACAAAGCATGTCAATGGTCTTATTGTAGACAACAACATTCAGGGCTGAATCAAATCATTCAGACACTTGTTCTTCAAAGGTGTTGATCGATCTTTGATAGTCTGTGTAGAGTTGTCTGTTTGTGAATTAACTTTCATGACTGATAAAGGCTATTGTGCAAAGTAGACTGGGCAGCAATCTGTGGCAAGATGATCCAACTTTTAGAGTTCAGTTTCGGTTTTCTGTCAGAGGTCCTTTTGTATGTTCCATTGAGGATTTCTAAGTTTGACTTTGGTCCAATATTTCTGTGTGAAGTTTTGTAAAGACAATGACTCTTTGTTGAATAAGAGATTTATTTATGTCTCATATACATTGATTATGATGTTGGTGTATTTACTTATGTTCTTATATTTATTTCAACAACTGATATTTTCAGAAAAATACATAAAAAGTGAATTTCCAGCAAGCTTTTTGTTGATAAAAGACTAGCCTAAGCACTTGTAATTAATACTTGTGAGTTAGGATATATATATTTTTTTGGACATAAACATAGGGTGATATTCCCGTATACTTTACTTTAGCCAAGTAAATTCTGAAAATGATTGATTAAGATCAATTCATATCTTGTCCTCAAAATTTGTTTGGCAACCATACTGGGCAGATCTTCAATATCTCTCTGGTTAAACTCTATACTCGATTTTTCATCGATACATCTTTCTTTTCTGTTTTGATTCCTTGACTTTTTTGTTATTCGTGACTGTCCCTATTGCAAGACATCCCAATCTTGAGCTCAATCTCTAAGACTATACCAACATTGCTTTGAACTTGTTTCATACTATTTTAGACACTGTTAGGACCCGTGTTGAGCTTAACCGTTCTTGGGCGGCAATTGAAAGAGATATTAGTGTCCAAGAATAATTGGAAGCTAGATGTAGGCAACCCATAAATCGGAAATAACCTCTCATTTCTTCAGTTTTGGCCTTTCTTTCATGACCTTATATTCCCGTGCTTCTAGAAGAAGAAGAGGCTTGTCACCTGAAATCAATCCTATTGCTGAAATAAAAAGGAGAAACGTTGTGTTATATGCCCAACAAAGTTCTCTAAGGAGAACTTTATTGGATTCATCCAGCTCGCCTTTCTTTGCCTCACCTATCATCCACAGAATGACATCTAGTGGTGGCTCTGGTGGCACTGGAATTGCTCCATCTTCCCAATCTTCATCCTCATCGGTGATTGGTAGCTTGTACAACCACCATATCCTGGTCCAATCTACTACAAACCCCACCAAAGTCATTAAAAAGTATGGCCTTTTTCAGTTCAAAGAAGATGCCATGACCATACCATGGCATGTGTATTCTCCTCTTAACCTAACACCTGCTAATCACACGCTCCTTAATTTTAAAGAGAATTTGGTTAAGTTTTCAGGAAATAACACTGTTAGTACTAATGAACACCTAGTGGCATTTTCGAATGGTTGTCATAATATAGAGGCTAACGACAATGACACTTGCATGCGCCTGTTTGTCAACTCCTTGGAAGGAAAGGCTGTGGCTGATTTCTTTGACCTTCCTCCTAAGATCTTGTCTACTTGGGAGGAACTGATTTATTGGTTCTGATCCACTTATGAGCAATCCAAAATCCATGCCGAGAAGTTAAGGGAGTACAATAATTCCATTTACAAAGATGGTGAGACCATCAGGTCCTTCAACTTCATTTTACCAAGTTGTATAACCAAATCCCCGAACTTCTCCGCCCCCATAACCAAGATGCCTTCATGAATTACTACAATGCATTTGCTTCTCCTTACCATCACAGGCTTGAATAAAAGGCCATTGATAACCTCTGTTCCACTCTGCACACTTTCTCAGAGTATGAGGAACAACTTGAATGAACTGGCCTACCCTAGGGAGAATCAATTAGACAGACAAATATGTCTGCTCTCTTATAGCTGGTACAAGACATGAATAACCATATGATAGATTTTGAGTGGAAAGGTACTGTCAACCCCCTCACCCCTGGAGCTTCATCCTCTTCTTCCCCTCCTTTTAGAAGTCTGGTTGAAAAAAAATTCCATCTGAAGGCTATCCATCCTCGAAGTTGGTGTAACTTCTACTAGGAACACCACGAAGAAACCACATATGAGGTAATGAAGAGTGCTAGAGACAAGATCTTTGGTAAACGACCAGAAGCCACTATCGTTGTCCTAGATTTTTCTGAGCCAGAAGATGTCATGGTCATCAATACTAGGAACACAGCCTATGCCCCAAAAGGAAAATTTGACCCTCCTCGCAGTTCTTCTAACCCGAGTTCATCTTTAGTCACTACTACACACTAGGTTCCCAAAGTTCCTGAGAGTCAAGTAAGGATATGCTGCATAGGGTTGCAATCATAAATGATTGTGGTTTTTCATAATAAGATGTAATGACGAAAATGTTGAACAAATTGAATAGCTGCCAAGGCCAGTTTCTCCACATACAAATATTTAGTTTCAGTGGTCGTGAGACTCTGACTCAAATAGTAGAAGACATGTTCATCATGTGAATCATCCTCTTGGACTAGAACCATAGCGATGGTAGAGTCCGATGCAGCTAAGTATAAGAAATAATCTTGAGTATAATCGGTTGGAAATAAGAGTGGTGTACGGGTTAAGGAAAGTTTCAAAGATTCAAAGGATTTGTTGGCAGTATTGTCCCATACAAAATCGTGACCCTTTTTAAGAAGTAGAGTAAAACCTTTCGTTAATTCAACATAGTTGGGGATGAATCGACGTAAAAAAATTCCCTCCCCTTGCAAACTTTGGAGCTGGCGTAAGGTAGAAGGAGGAGAAAAAACAAGAATATCTTCAACCTTCAGAGGTTCCACCCTAATCCCATGTGTAGAAATGATAAAACCAAGAAGTTGTCCAGACTCCACACAAAAAAATGCATTTATACGATAATAGCGACAACGTAGGAAAATGGCTCGTAAATGTGTCGGGTGATCTTGACGACTCATGGAATGCGCCAGTAAATCATCTAGGTAAGGTTGTACAATGTGCTTAATGTCATGAAAAGTGTAATACATAGTGCTTTGAAAATTCACACCAAGATTTTTGAGACCAAAATGTAGTTTCCGGTATGTGAAGGTTCCCCAAGGGAAAATAAAAGCAGTCTTATGTTGATCCACAGGTAAAATATTGATTTTATTATAGTCGGAGAAACCATCCATCAAGGAGAAGATTTCACTCCTTTTACAATCGTCAACGATCTAGTCAAAGAAAGGAGTTGAATAATTGTTTTTGGGACAAGCCTTGTTGATATCCCTATAATATACACTGTTTTCTTCGTAACTAGAACAAGATTAGACACCCAATCAGTCAAAGCCACATGATAGACAAAACTGACTTTAAGAAGTTTTTAAACTTCGAGTTTAATAGCAACAACTTTGCGTGGATGCACTGGGGAAAGTCTCTATCAAACAGGTTTAGCATCTGGGTAAGTCTTAATCTCATGTACAAAAATATTTGCATCAATTCCAAGCATCTCTTCGTAACTCTAGGAAAAAACGTCACAAAATTCTTGGAAAAGAGCTTTCTAAATTCAGATCTCATCAGCAGAACATGAAGCACCGATGTGAACATTTTTCACGACTCCAGGTTTAATCAAAATATCTAAAGGGATGTTAGGTGAAATGTTACCCAAGTTCCATTCATACAAAACATCATGTATCGGTTCAAGAACAGGGGAAATAGTAACAACAGTAGATGGATTTGAAATCCATTGTTAACTCTCTATGGTCTCGGGTGCCAGGAAGAGAATAGAATGATGATGCCCATTGTCCCATGGAGTATATTCCAGAGACATGACTGTCATGATCATTTCATCAGTGTGAAAAACTATGTGAAATGGATCCGTAGACGTGTCTAAGATAGAATGAGGAGAAGGAGTTGTCGATTGAATATCATGGTAAGCTAGTTCTACCAGACTTAGAGGCATTCTGTCACCATAACAAAGATAGTCATCAGAGTTAGGTACTATCCAAGGGTCATAAGACTCAGGTATTTCACCAACATTGTTTGATATCATGTTAATCGAGGCGACAAAAGGTGTATGAATATCGGGTGGTGTAATGGGGAACGTACCCATTAATGATGAATCTTTTAAGAGACCCACACCGACATTCTCATAACCGAGAGGTGTTTTCACAATGAAAGGCATGTTACTAGTATGTGAATCAGAATTAAAGAAGGCGAGTTGATCGACAATAAAAACCTTTCCTTGGTGAGGGAAATGTATCACATAGAAAAGAGTAGAAACAACTGCATGCATGGAATCAATCCAACTACGACCAAGTAAAAGGTTGTAATCAAGAGGTGCATCAAAGACCTCAACCTCAACAGTAACCACTTTTCCTTCTAATGTAATAGACAACGAAGGAAGAACACCACAAGGATTAAATCTTGTACCATTAAATGCTTTAAGCATATTGTATGACTTGGTAAGGGAAGGAGAGCCAATGGATTTCCAACAAGTGACGGTTCGAAAAATATTATTATTTTCCACAATAAATTGTATTTGAAATGCTAATTGAGGAGGAAACCTTGGAATATGATCTTCCAAGTCAAATATTATCAAGTTCGTATTAGTAGGATGAATTCCACCAATATCCTTTATCAGTTCCTTCCATTCTGTAGGAAATTTTTGAAGGACTTCGAGATCCGACATCGCAGAAAGTGCATGTGCAAGATCTTCTACAATACTGTAGTTTTGAGCAGCACACGCATGAGGATTAAACGACAACTTAAGAACAACACCCCTAGGAGGAGGATGAAGAAATGTATCTAGACTCGGTCGTTTGATATGAAGAGGACCATTGGGAGGTGAAGTTGATGGAGGAGGTTGAACCAATGGAGGTGGTGAATAATCAACTTTCTCTTTCGAAGGAGAATAATCTTTGGCTTGAGTAGCGACTGCGACTTCATTCTTCTTGGAGTCACTAGTACACATAAGTACATAAGATGTGGTAGAGGGAGAAGGTTGGTCATGAATGACCAATTGGGCCTGCTACTAAGAAAGAAAAGGTTGTGACAAAATGGTCAGTGTAGGAGGTGTCTCGGTCCCTTGCAGGAACTTAGTAACCTTAGCACGCCATGGAAAATATTTCATATAATGATCCTCACCACAGATAAGACAAGGATAATGAGGTTTGTGCTTTTATTTGTCATCAACAGGTTGAATATTAGGTTTATCAGATTGTTGATTGTTATTTTTTTCCTCCTTACTCTTTGCCTTCCCTTTCTTTTTATTTTGATTTTTACCGATAGGTGTAGATTGAACCGAATTAACCTCAAAGTTTTTACCAAGAGAAGGAGTTGGAGGAGGAGTATTCTATACATTAGCAGTAGTAGACTTGGGATTGGAATGAATGGCTTGTTTAGAATGAGTCTCATCATGAAAAGTTCCAATCACGCCATCAACAACATGAGAAGCTATTGGAGGTGTTGGGGTTGGATTTATAGATGGGCGAGGAGCATTAGGGATCAAGTCATATAGTGTGCTAGTTTGTGAATAAACGATATCCAAGTATTGAGCATGACTAATCGCCTACTCTCCAGTGATGAAACCACCCATGGAAACATCACGGGCTATAGGACCAATGAGTGACTTGGTAAACCACTCGACCAATAGTTGATCAGGAAGGGGAACTTTGATTAAGCATCTTCTCCTCCTCCACTCATGAATATGATCGTAAATGTGAGTAGATGAGGATTTTTTAAATGAACTCAAAATTTATTTTCATGTCTCGTATCGGATTGGTAACTGGTAATGCATTAAGAAAGACATAGCTAAGGTGTTTAAGTCATTGAAGAATCCTCATGGTAATTCAATATACCATTTGGCTAACAAACCCGTCAGAGTTCGTTGGAAAAGACGTAATCTAATGGAGTCATCCATCAAGGAGTTACATGAACACCAAAGATGGAAAGTCATGATGTGATTATTTGGGTCTTCCCCTGATTGGTCTTCAAACTTAGGAATGTCTGATGGTAATTTGGAAGGTATGACCAACCAATAAGGATAATGCAATATAGGATCATTCAAAATCCTAGATAAATCCGGTAAATCCAAATTATCTAGAAACGATAGTTGTTTGTTCACTTGAGGAAACTGGTAATTCTGAGGAGGTAGTCCCATAGGTATACCAGTAGGACCATAAGCAGTCTGTAGATAGCTAGGGGGTCCTGTCAAATTCGAATGTGGAGGGTTTTGAGTCAAATAGCCAACTTGAGTTGGTTTATTGGGTAAGCTTCCTTGGAAAGGAGAATTAGACTGAAAACCTTCACCTTGAGTAGGATTCATAGATCCTAGATATGGTTTCCAGGGATTAGGGGGTACAAAAGAATTAACTTGAGGAGGTTTCCACCAAGGTAGTTGTTGATTTCCTTGGAAAGGAAAATTCCAAGGTTGAGACTGTAATCCAGGGGTAAATGTCCCGTGCACTAGGTTATGACCCCCAACTTGAGGTTGTCGCCCAACTTGTGGTTTCCCCCCTATTTGAGATTGGATCCCAACTTGAGGTTGGCCTCCAACAGGATTTTCAAAACCAGAAGCGATGTAATGACTTGTGCCTCCACTTTGATTGGATCTACTGGTGCCAAGATGCTTATATCTTCTAGGTGAAGGTGGAGGAGGAATACTAGGCCCCTCGGAGAGAACCTAGGTAGGTGTAGGAACAAAAATACTAGCAACATTATACACAGGAGGAATAAAAAGATTAGGCCCTCCGGATGGATTTTGGGAAGTATTAGAAATAGAAGTATTTAGAGTGTGATAACCAGGTGGAAGTGATGGATTTGATCTAAGTGGAAGTGGTGCTCCAATAGGAGCTTGATTGATTACTACACTTCCAGCATAAACAAAAGTAGCTTATGGGACCATGGTAGAGCTAGCGAGCTAGAGAGGAAGAATTGTATGAGAACCAACCAACAATTGGTCTAATATTGCGACAACATTACTGGTTGTGCCAGTAAATGATCCAAGGGTACTGTATAAGCAGTGGAATTCACAAGAGTATGTGATGCCATATTTTTATTAGAGGTTCTATGGTGTAGGTGATTCATTCCTATTTTTTCAAAAATATCGTATCCTGAAGAGGTCCTCCAAAGAGAATGGACAAGGCCAGAAGTGCTAGGATTAAAATTTCCAGCTGTATGAACCAGAGTTATAAACGATTCACTCTGAAAGGGTGGATCATGTACACTTGACTCTGTGTGAGGTCTAGTGGGTACTCTAGTATAATAATATTCAACAAGAACATCTCCCTATGAATTTATTCGGAGCAAAAGCGGATCTCGTACAACACTCAATAATGAATTTACATGAAGTATGGATTCCTAAAATGGATTAGAACTTCCAATATCAAAAGTTATGCCGTTATTGACTACTCCTTTAGAAGAACCCTCTGGTGAGTTAGGAAGCAAAAGAGTATATTCTTTTAGATCTTCTGGAAGTAACCCTTGCATCCTACGTGAACGACGAGGGCCGATGTTGGCCACACCAAAAAAAGAATGAAATAAAGTTATTGCCAACTAGAGAAACAAAGATCACTCACTAATGAAATCTAGAAATCAAACACGCAAACAAACCGTCTTATTTCAAAGTCACTAGTTGGTGATTAAATCCAATGTTGTGAAATCAAGAAAAGAAGGGGTTGGGATAAAGTGGGTGGAAAAGTTATGTTGACAACCTGCTTAATGGAATTACACCCTGGTGCAAGCTCCCATACATAATAATGGTTATACCCTCCAAGGATCCTGAGTGAGTTTGGCCAACATTGATTCCAGGTACCATGAAGACTTTCCCCTCCACAGTCACCTCGTGTAAAGAATCTAAAGAGATAGGCCACTAAGGTTACCAATTACAACAATGATGCATGGGGAAGTAGTCGACAGTCTGATCCATGTGCAAGGATAGGGTATCTAAGCTCAAAATCAACTCGAGAAGGTCTCCATAGGATTTTCTTCTCAAGTGACCCCCAATAATACACGCAATCTCTACACTAAGACCAATAGGGTGAGTAACTCTGTCGTCCCTAATGCGACCTCGTGATTGACCCTTGTGTTAGAAGGGCTTCCCGGGACAAAATGTAGAAAGTGGATTTGTACTCTCCCTATCACAAGATACTATTATGTGTTTTGATTCTTTGGAGAGTGTTCCTTACAACCTATTCCAAAGTACTATCCTAGCTAATGTTGGTGTATAAAAGTTCTAGAAAATAATATTTTCTAATAGATTTTAAAATTACGATGTATTTTAAAGGTTGGTGTTTACTCAAAAAGGAAACAAAACTGAAACTGATGATGTATTTTGAGATTGACCCAATAAGATGCAAGAAGAGATCAAATGCAATCGTTTCATTCGATGAACTCTAATTACAATTGGGAGAAGGTTTCTCTTTTCTAGAATACAAAAGCTATAAAGCACAATTTCTCAATCTTTGAATGATATGGATTTCAAACAATCAAAACCACTAACCTTTCCAATTTTCTCTTTTCAATAAATATTTGAATGAAAAAACTTTCTTACAAAGACTACTAACAAGAAGAATAAACTTCAGTCATTTCCTTTTTAAATCATAAGAGAGACATAATCCAAAAAAGAAAGAATGGTATAAGAAGACTAATGTACTCTCAACACTATTCCCAAATCAAACTCACAATGCAAGCGAAAATGAAATGATAAGAAAAACTTTTGTCAAATGCAAACAAAAATTGTCTCTTAATCAAGAACAATCCAAAAGTTAAAATCAATCCAAAACTCAAAAGAAAGCAAGAACTACTTATCAAACAATCACCCAGGAACAAAGTCTTGAGATTGTACCCTTGCGATAAGAAGTCAAAAAATAAAACTTGCAAAGATCATGAAGAAGACTCAAAATCCTTAAAAATCAATCAAATAAAAGCTTAAAAGATGTAAACCAATCATTCACCAATGCCAAAATTTCATCCCAGGAAGTAAAGACAAATCTAGGAAAAGAAAAGGAAATTGATTGTCACCCAATAATTCCTTCAGGAATCGTCGCAGGCTGCAGAAGAGTACAGTGCGATGATCTAGGATCGTCGCAGGCTATCAACAAAGAAGAGTGTGACATCGTTGCCCTTTTCTGCACAAGTAAAGTGTGATGACAAAGAATCTTCACAGGCTATAAATATGACACAATGCGACAATATATCAATATAAAGAAAAATGGGAAGAATGACAAAATTTCTCAATGAACCTTCAGGACCAGGGAGTCAAGATGGATCACCCACAGACTCAGAGAATGAAATTGATCAAAATAAGGTAGGCTAAAATAAAATAAGAATCAAAAACCAAAAGATATTGTATCCCCAATATGGTCGCCAATTTTGTTATCGAAAAAATCGGTAAGTGAGGAAAGAAACTAATTTCCCTAACTTCCACAGGAAGCTAGAACAAAACAAGACATAATACAAACTTCACCTTAGACTTCATTGTCATATAAACTAGTTCATAGAGGGACAAATGACATACCTTTTAAATGACACTTGATCCTCTCTAGTGTCATCCTTGTCGCTCCATGTTTGGATTTGCGGGATGGTGAACCTGTTTAAGAAGAAAAAATCAACAAAGAGAGAGACAGAACAAATATGCATACATTCCAATGAATTCTATGTATAAGATAAATGAGTTATACAATAAAATCCAAGACACCTTTATAGGGAAGAAATGTATTGTTGCATTATATTAAAATGGAAACTGGAGAATACAACCCATGCCTTGATGTTGCAAGGTCCCTTTCAATGGCTCTTTTCTCCAACACACACACCTTCGTTCCAATGCCTTTGATGAAGAAGATCCACCATCTGACTTAGAGAGATAAAGAAAATCTATCTCAAGTATAATCAATAGCATGACTCTTCATGCATATGCAAGCCTTTTGTAATGATCCCAAGCCATTATGCAAGGATCATCACGGTTTTGGTGTCTTTTAGAACCTTTTTCTGGTTGTGGTATTTTGTCAAACAGTTTGCTGATCTATTTGTTTAGATGTGTTTATATGTGTGTATGCAGCAAATAAAAGAAAGAGATAACCATGGAACATACCTCAACCATATGCAATAAGATAGACAATCCAAAACATCTCAAATCTTCTTTATTCATAAAATAGAGAAACCTGCTACAATGAAGATGCCGATCTGGAATGCTCAATAGATGGCCAAGAAGATAGACAATAGAAAAGAGCTTCTACAAAATTCTCCCGCTAATACAAAAGATGCCTCCAAAGGTTGAATAAGAAATGAAGATCAATACAAGCAGATCTAAATGCCAAACTCTCCATCTGAAGAATGCCACGCTCCAATAGAAGGCTGAAACCCTCAATAACTCGACCCGGCTGCCAAAAGTGTCCAATCACCCTAAGAAATATGCCAACTGATAGACTGGGTGATGGTAAGAACAACCCAGGTGCTCGAATCTCCAATATCCCTCTCAATCTCTGTAGATCTGAAATCCCCCACTGAATGGTGCGCCCCACTGGATGACTGAAGCCCTAGATAATTCAGCCCTGCTGAAGGAGGCCTCCAAATGCTCTGAAACTCTCCAGAAATGTAGATCGGGACACTGCAAGTCACTAGGTGAAGTCTCAAGGTCAGATCTGAAGTGTAACCCCTCCAAACGGACTAGATCTGGATCTCAAAAACACCCTCCTTCTCTTCAATTCGCCCCACTGCTCAAGAAATAATCTGAGCCATAAAACTATCTCAGAAAGCACTAGATTTGATGTCCAAGGCCCTGTAATGAAAACCCAAGTGATAGAATCCTCAACGGCCCCACCAATATCCTATAACGAATCTCTCTCCAAAGATGGTGCGCCCCCCCTTGCTGGAAACCCCCAATGGTGCGCCCTCCTCCTCTTCCTGTGCTTGTGGCTGTGTAGAACCTCCTGAACTGATTTAGATCTGACTAGAATGGTGTGGGAGAGTATTTCATCTCCGAGACCAAGCTTGGGACAAGCTAGGTGGAATCTTTCACCACCGAATCATCCTCTAGGGTTTGTTAAGTCAAAACCCTCAAAACCCCCAAGAGATGGGCTCATTAGCTAGAGACAGATATCAAATTGATAAACATACATGAATGAATGAGAAGAGGCCCTTGCCTTTCCTTT
>ML832214.1:80561-100849 GCA_009831015.1 Picea engelmannii | reverse complement strand
ACCCTAGGGAGCCAACACACAAGTAGGTCATGGCTTCATGTCCCCATGACAAAAACTTGTTTAGCCATTGATTAAAGAAGGTTTAGCCTAGCCATAGCTACACTAGCCATTCTTTTTTCTGAGTTAGTTTTGGATATAAGTTGGAAAAGGAGGACGTCCTAGGCCTAATTGAGTTTACACCTAGGGTTTGGACTCTTAGGGTTTTGAAAAGCCTTGTCCCCAAGCAACACTTTTCAGCCCTAGACTTGTATTCTAAAGCTAGCCGTTTTGCCAAAGAGTTCTAAGGAAAGAGGGAGGAGCATGAGGCCTAGCTTTAGCTACACCGGAATGAGCCTTCGCCCCTTAGGGTTTTGACTTGGTGGCCCTGCCATTGAAGCACTATCAAGCCTAACTCTCCCGTCCTTAGATTTAGATTCTCCCAAGCCATTAGCCTTACTCCTTGACTCCATTTACCCTAAGGCACTAGTCTAAAAACACAACGTTGAGGTTATTTGTGCTAAAACACTCTTTCAATGTCTTCAAATTTGAAACCCTAACTAACCTAGCGTCTAGACTAACCCTAACTGGTGATGACGTCTTGCCTTATTTAGGCTTGTGTTTGGACTAAAAGTTGCGGCTGACTCATCTCTTGATAGCCATAGAGGTTTTAGGCATTTTCATTGGCTGATTTGTCAAAACGTCCACCTCTTTGACTAGCTAACCCTAACCCTAAAACAACAACAATATAGGCAACGTCACACTTGTTAGAACCCTTGCTTGGCTTAGAACGTTTAGACATTTGTCACCTTGTTTGATAGACCTTGAGTTGTTGATCACTTTCATAAGTTTAGATTGCAAAACGTCCTGCTCTTTGTCTTTCAAACTAACTTGATCTTAAGGCTGACGTCACCATTGCAGCAGCAACATTATTTGTGATGTCAACTCTCTCTTTGACCCTTATTTAAGTGTAAAACTTTGTAATTTGGTTGGCATTGGAGTATAGATCACTTTCTTTGGCTTATTGTGCAAAACGTTCACTTTTTGCCTTCCAAAATTGACCTAATACTAGGGCTGACGTCACCCTAATTTCTGCAATTGTGACGCAGCAACATTATTTATAAATGAGCAGATTTTTGATGTTTATAGCATTGTGATAATACAAAGATTTGACTTTATATATTGAATGCTAGTATCTCTTGTGTATTTATTGAAGAAGTGACATTAATATAAGCTTTTATTGCAATCATTGACTTCGTCAATAATTACATTTATCATTGCTCATATATATTTAAAGATAGTCATTAAATTGTGAAACACTAATCACTGCAGCACATTTCTAGTTTCATTTGCCTTGTCTCGCAAACAGGTGCCATTCAGTGGAAGTTTTTCTCCTTGACTATCATATTGGTAGTAATCTGTGAAGGGAAGCCTATCCTTAACCTTTGAAGCCTTAAACCTTGATCCTTCTCCTTCAGAACCCCAGATTATTAGGGACGTCTCCCTTGGGATTAGCCACCTTAAACAGAAAGAGCTCCCCATCGAGGTGACAGTGGGTGAGGAAGCTCCTGTTACGCCAGTTTGAAGCCTTGACTCAAGCTACCTAAACCTTTCCTACAAACTGTGCGATAACAAGCCCCATCTTGTCCCTTAAGTACGGAAACTTTATTCTGGACAAAGGCTTTGTCAAAATATCTGCTACCTGCTCATCTGTGGAGAGATATTGGAGTTTCACTTCTCCTTCCTGGACTTTATCACGAATAAAGTAGTATTTGATCTCAAGATGTTTCGACCGGTCATGAAACACTGGGTGTTCTGATAGCCTCATACAACTTTGATTGTCACAGTATATTACGGTTGAATCTGGTACCTGATCAAATAATCCAGAAATCAGCTTCCTCAGTCATACTGCTTTGGTACATTCCTCACATGCTGCAATATATTCTGCTTCTGCTGCGCTGAGTGCGACAGACTTTTGTTTCCTGCTGGCCCATGATATCATAGCAAAGCCCAAACTGAAACACATCCCTGAAATAATCCTTCTGTCTTCTGCACTCCCTCCCCAATCTGAATCTGTGAATCCATGACGCTGTATATCACTAGATGAAGTGTATCTTAAACCATAGTTTAGCGTCCCATAAATATATCTTAGAACATGTTTTGCAGCTATCTAGTGCTCATGTCTGGGTTCCACCTGGAACTGGCTTAAAGTGTTTACAACAAAGCAAATATCTGGTCGAGTATTCACTAGATATATCCACGACTCAATCAATTGTCGGTATAGGGACGGGTCTACTGGATCAGAATCTGAGTCTCTTATTTTTCTTATATCTGTGGTCATAGGAGTGGCCATGGATTTGCAATCCATCATTCCAAATTTCTGAAGAATCTTCATTGCATACTTTCCTTGTCCAAGGAAGATTTCACCACGCTTCTCCATTCTTCTAGTCCCAAGTAATAGTCCATGAGACCAAGATCTTTCATATCGAACTCAGAAGCTAATTCCTTCTTACACTGGGTGATGAGAGACTCTGCACCTATCAAGAATAAATCGTCAACATACAGTAGTAGAATCATAGGTGCATTGCTCACAACCTTGTAGTAGAGATTTGGATCTGCATGACTCTTAGAGAAACCAAGTCTTATTAAGTAACTGTCAATTCTGGCATACCAAGCTCTTGGAGCTTGCTTGAGTCCATACATGGCTTTCTTTAATCTGCAAACATGAGTGTCTCTAGGATGTACCTCAAAACCTTGACATTGTTCAATGTACACTTTTTCTTCAATTGCTCCATTGAGAAAAACTGTCTTTACATCCATCTGATGTAGACTCCATCCCATGGAATCAACAAGAGACATAAGGGCTCTAATAGAAGTATATCTAGAAACAGGAGCAAAGGTTTTGTCATAATCTTCTTCCTCTTTCTGGGAGAACCCTCTAGCTATGAACCTTGCCTTGTATTTGTCCACGCTTCCGTCTTCTGCATGTTTGATATTTTAGACCCATTTTGAAGTTACTGTTGATTTTTCCTTGGGTCTAGGCATGATTTCCCACACGTCATTTTTTATGATAGAATGGTATTCTTATGTCATGGCTTCTTTCTATTGTTTCTTTTGAGCTGCTTCTTCAAATGTGGTTGGTTCTTCATTTATAAGTTTTGTCATACATGCTGCATAGCTGGAGAATCTTTTGGGCTTCTTGATTTCTCTGAAAGTGCAACTTGGAGCTTTGAGTCTTTCTGCTTCTTGTAGAGTAGCTTCAAGCCAAGATGGATGTTTTCTAGTTTTGGGTACAATGATTGATTCAATAGGTTCGCATGGTTGCATCAGATGATCAAGTTGTTCTAGTTTTGAGGAATCCCTTTCGACCGATTATAGAGGAGACCAGGACGATTGTTTTGAGCTATACATCGTCAGATTCCACCGGTGGAATCACTAGAGCGCACTCATTGAGCCCAGGAGGTGCGCAAACCCGTAGGGGGTGACATCAGGAGCTTCAAAGATCAGATCTTCAGTCTGACAGTCATTAGGATCAGTCTAGAGGCCAGGGCGCATCTTTTGAGACAATTTCCAGCTCATTCCGACAGTTATCACCATCAGGGCGAGTTTTCCGGAGTCTACAACAGTTACCGTGAGCCGCCATACTGCTTTTTGCCAATCTATTCGTGCATGCGCAGACCACCACCCATTCTTTTGATCACGGGTATTTCTTATCAGTTGATTTGTATTCCAGTGACGATCCATGAGATCTAACCGACGATTATTATATCTGCTTCCAGTTATTATTGTATTTCTTGCTTTTTCTGCATTATATATATATCAGTGAGTTGTGTTGTCCTTATTTCGCATGCATTGTCTTATACTGCTAAAACACATAATAAACTGGAACACACATGCGAAAATCACCAAGCATGTTCACAGAGTAACTCAAACGCATTCAGAAACCCCCAGAGTATCAGATTCAGTTGCCAAAATCGTAGTTCAGCAGTAGATATCCAGATCAGCTGGATCAATGATATTTCAACATTTAGGGCTGCTTTTGATTATGTAACGCATGATTGGACCTTATGCTCCTTACCCTGTTTCACCTTGGTGGTTGACATTGTACCCTAGTAAGTGGTCTTCCTTAGGGATTGGTTTGCTACTGGGAGGTCCCTTTGACGAGTCATCTTGCCGTTCCCGACCATACGTGTCACTTTCCACACTCCATCCCCTGACCTCCTTACCTTTTGGGATTTTTGGGTGTATTGACCCAAGAAAGGATTGTCCCTCATTTCATGGGAAGAAGGGGCTGAAGGCCTAGAAGGGAGATAGCTGGAAAAAGATAAAATCCTAATTATGAACCTTCCAGATGCTTGCCTAAAGAGGTCTTGAGAGCAATGAAACACCTCTCCTAAAAGAATCAAAGACCTGCAAAAAAAAATAACATTATATAATTGTCCCCACTTGTTGAGGTGTGTACACTCATGCGGTGTCCCTTTCTTTCCTTGCATATGGAACTCTGTGTACCTCTAGCTTCAAGTGGCCTTGTGGTGCTACCTCCCAAGCTAATCGATTCACTAATAGGGAGTACCCCAGGGTTTGGATTATTAATTAACTAATGGCAATAAATGGGTTTGGAAAAAGGATGCATTGAAAATGAAGGTGTAGCACACCCACTACAAAGGCACCCATAAATGAGATACTACGGTCCCTTGTATGTCATGAACCCCATGCCCAAAAGTTTTACCCCCATCCACATCATTCACTCCACATGTCTTAGAGAGGGGTTTCACTTGGGAAACACTCCTTGACCTAGGGGACGATTCACACAATAGGTCACCTTGTCAACCCTCCCATACCTAAACTTGGTAAGTTGCATAGGGCCTGTTGCCGCCTTATACACACTTGGGGTAACGTGGAAGAAATCTTCAATCCACTTGGTGTGTCCTTGGGGGCAAGTTTCGAGTCAAGGTGTTGTCACTTGATCCTCAACTCCTCCGTCTAGGCCAACTCCTAGCGAAGCCAAGGGAGGTAGTCCCTATGGAAAATAATCTAAGGCTTTTACTCTACTGAAACTGAAAAGCACAATTATTCTAGGAGTTTATATTTTAAACACAAGATTTAATCAAAGCAGCATAAGTTTAATCAAAGGATACAGCCTGTAAAACAAACCATAAGCATTAATTATTCACCACATAACTTTAAATCAATAGATAAGCCGACAAGAAATAAATAGAGATAGACTAGTGCCAGATAAAAGCAAATTGTGATGTGATGAATGTGATGCGTTAATTTTATCTTGAGGATTTTAGTTAGGGGATTTGGAATATTAAAAAGTGTTTGAGACTGTGAAGTGGGGATTGAAGTCGGGGTCCCCACTCTTTGTGTGCAAAGTGAAATGTGGCCTCCTTGTTCGTTATTCGCCAATGTTATAGACCTACCGACTGAGTGTGCCGTAGGTCCAACGAGGACAGTTTCCCCTTGACTTAACACACTCCACCCAGGATAGAGGTCTTAGATGAATAACACAACTTAGAGATTTTCCTAATTATACTAGCTTGCGCTGCTCAAACCATTTCTGGGTCCCCAAAGCCACTTGAGCGTAGCAGTAGTTTGTATACGTGGTTTAAACAACTCGGGTTTATTCCAATATCTTGCGAAAATGAAACTAGCAATTAGTGTCCTATGAAAGCAAACCTAGAACTTGCAATTGATTTTAGGACTTCGATTTAGTGAGATGAGTTTATTTTATCTTTTTTATGCAAGTTGAAGCTAAAGAAAGCAAAAGAAACGGGACACAACCCCGAAAAACAAGAAAGGGAAAATGACACTGGTTTCCCCCCCAGGGGCAGGGGAAACAATGAAGGATGAGCTTTGTGGCCCGCAAACTTTATTACAATTTTAAACTACTTTCTTTTTTAGAGGCACTTGATCTTTATAATGAGAGATCAAGGCTTACAATGCCTTTTCAAGTAACAAAAATGAACTACAAAGCTTCCGGGAGCACTGAGGGGGTTTTGAAAGAGGTTAAACTTCAAAATTTTGGTGGAGCCTCCTCTTGTACCTGTTATTTCTGCGTGAAAACAGAAAGCTATTAAACTCAAAAGATGACCAAAAACACTTTGGGAAGTGTCTGTGGTAAACTCAAAAAGTTGCAAAAATTGACCAAGTTAAACTAGGCTAAGACAAGGGAAAGTAACTAAGGAGTGAGAGCTAGAAAGCTAGCCTCCTTAGGGTCTTTTAGGATGATATAAAATCAGCAAACAAAGCACTTTAGATTGAAAATTTATAACTTTGAAAGCACACAAAGACTTTCCTATTACTAGCCTCCAAATATATTAGGAAATAAAGGCTAAACTAAGACAAAATTTAGACTAGATCTAGGTAAAAGATAAAGTTCCTTAAATGAAGTTTAGATCTAATCTTTTAGAGCTGCATGCAAAGGAATTAGAACAGATTTATCTTTATCAAATCAATTATCTTCTTGCATGCAAACTAAAACCCAAAGAAACCAATTTTTTAAATAGAATTTGAGTGAGAGAGGAAGAGAAAACTTGAAGAAATAGAACTTAGGCAATGGAGTCTCGGTGGATTGAGGAGGGGACTATGTCTTTGAATCTTGGAATTGTGAAAGATGCAAACTAGCTCAACCACCTTTCCAAGCAATGAGATCCTGTATGCTTCAAACAACTTGCAAAAAGATTGTTAAATTCTGGAGCTCTCTACACATGAAATCTAGATAGCATGTAATTAAACAAAATTTGCATGCTAATCTTTAACCGCTTATGTAAGAAGACAAGAAGATATAGAAACCAAACTAGTTCTAAAGATCTTTTCCTACCGGGTGACAACACCCCTTCAAAGGCCAATATTAACAATATAAAAGCAGGTAATTACAACAACATCACCTCATAGATTTGAGCACACGACAATGATCATCCACACACTTGCACAATACACCTTCTTGAACTCCAAAGTCTTTATTCAATATTCAAATAGCAAATATGATACAATACAATGCAAGCGTCTTCCCAAAACTCCAACTAAACAATGGAGAGGGGTAGCCTTGTTTATATAGAAAAAGGGGTGATACTTCCAAGAGAGATGCGCATAGGCTAAGGAGGAGATGCGCATGAGCCAAGGGTAGTGGCACACTAGTGAGGTGGGATATGTGTGGAGTGTAGGGGAGATGAAGGGTAGTGAAGTAGGGTGTAGAGGGAGTGAAGTGAGGGTGAGTGGGAGTGAAGTGAGGTGGAACTCGAGTAAGTGGGAGTGTGAGGGCGAGTGGTAGCTTGTAATGTCCCTCACCTCTTGAAGAAGAGGTTTGGAAGACGTAGTGGTATAGGTGTCCCCACTAGGACATAGTCTCACACTGAGGGGAAAGGTCAACAAGTTAAAGGTTATATTCTTAAGTTGACTTGATAAAAAGGTGAAAAAGGCATTAAAAGATAACTCAATAGAGAAATAGAAGAGCTGGAATTGGAGTTAGGGTTAACTCTAGGAGTTAAGTTAACTCAACAGGAAATTAGAGGAAAAAGTATAAAGAGAAGGCTAGGGCGCACTTCTTGGGCATTCTGGATTTTGGTATTTTCTTGTTATTGCCTTGAGCATACAGTTTGGGGGTTTTGCTGATACAAACCCTTGTGAGCAACTCAGTGGTGAAAGATCCACTCACCTTGTTCCACAGCTTGGTCTTGGGGATGAAAGACTCCTCCACACCATTCTACCATCATCATCCATCCACCAACAGATTCAAAGAAGCAACAGGGCCATACTGTTTGTGAGTTTCCGGCAAGGGCGCACCATCTTCTAGAGAGGAGTTCGATCCAGCTAATCAGGAGGAGCGTTGGGCATTCTATCACTTGGGTTTTACTTGCAGACACTCCACCATTACTTTGAGGGCTTTTTCGAAGAGTTATCATCACTACTTCTTCAGCTACAGTTTGGGACGACTTGGAGGCTAGGAGGACGTCCCATTACTCAGTATTTCTCAGATCTAGGGAGATCTACTCAAGATCTGGATCTGAAACTTCTCCCACGGGGTTCCTGTAGCCCGATCTATATTCTTGGAGAGTTTCACACCATTTGGAGGCTTCCTTCTTCAGGGACGAGTTGCCTAGGGTTTCAAGCATTCAGGAGGGCACAACTCCCTTAGCAGATTCAGTATTTGGAGGGGTTGGCATTGGCAGTTCGGCTTGAGCTTTCAGTAGGGAGATCCTATCATCTTGATCTATCATATGGCTGAGTTTGGACTCATTTAGAGTCTTCTTTCAGCAGGGCCGAGTTATTGAGCATTTCAACCTTCTATTGGAGCATGGCATTCTTCAGTTGGAGAGTTTGGCAGTCAGATCTGCTTGTATTGATCTTCATTTCTTATTCAGCCTTTGGAGGCTTATTTTGTATCGGCAGAGCATTTTGTAGCAACTCATACCTATTATCTATCCGACCATCTGAGGATTGTTCTAGATCGGCTATCTATTGTATTGGTTCCTTATTGCTCATAATAAAAGGTCAGATCTTGTTTGTGCTTCTATATCTTGAATGTATTGTGATCTTCATGTGTTGGATGAATCTTGTATGAATGCACTTAATAACGCAATAAACACCTGCACATCAACAAATCAGTGATAGTTAGTGATTCCAAGCGAAAAAATTGGCTTGGGATCATTACAGTGGTATCAGAGCTTCTATCCTCCAAACCTGTGGAAGGATCGGCGCATGCAGAGGTACAGCGGAATCTTTATGGGTCAAAGGAAGAAACCCAGCAGTGAAACAGAGGCCGAAATGGAAGGGTCAGGGGATGACCGTGAGCCTCAAGGCTTGGCTTTCCTAGCAGCCGAATTTGACAAGTTCCAGCAAACCATAAACCACACGGAAAACACCTTGGTCCATCACTTAGGTGAGTACCAGGAAACCAACAGAAGGGGACAGGCCGAAATTTCTGAAACTTTGAAGAAGGTTGACGAGAACCTGCAGATGATGAACAAGAACCAATCCCGGATAACCGAACTTCTGTTGCAAGTGACGCATCAAGGGAAGGACCCCGATACGTATGAGAATAAGGAGGCTGGTGGATCCGGTGGAGTCCATGAGGAGATCAGATATAACCTGGAGAAAGCCCCCAGATCCAAAGGAAGTTTGGGAGGAGACATGTCCCAGGGTTAGATGGGTAGCAGGGCCAATCCTAGGCCATACATGCCCATGTTCACAGATGAACAGCTAGGCCGACATTCGGGTAGCAGAGCTAACCCTAGACCGTAGATGCCCACATTCACAGATGAGCAAGGGCAACAGGAACAGGTTGAAGACTTCGTGGAACAATTGGCGAGGAGAACCAAGGAGTACTACAGTTTGGATATGAGGGTCCAAAGACAAATGTCCCTAGATTAGCATTGCCAACTCAGGTTCAGGAATCAACCTAGGACAAACCACAGGGGCAGTTTTGAGTTTGAATGAAGAGCATGGAAGATAGAGATTCCATACTTTGATGGTACAGCCAAGATGACAGCACAATCTTGGGTGCAAAAGCTGGATACCTACTTGCAGCTCAACCCTATGAGGGAAATGGAGGCCATCAAGTTTGCCACTATGTACTTGGATGGCAGAGCTCACGACTGGTGGTATCATGGACTCACCACACTTGGCCACAATCAGATTGTGTCCTATACAAAATTCACTTAGAGGCTTATGGATAGATTTGATCAAGGAGATCCTGAGCTACATTTCCGGGAGCTCACCCAACTCAAGCAAACAAGTACGACTGAGACATATATTGATGAATTTCAGAGGTTGGCAGTGATGGTGCAAGATATGTCTCCGACCAGGCTCATGATGCTTTTCACAGAGGGGTTGATGGAACCCTTGAAGGGTTGGGTAAAAGCTTTCAAACCTACCAACCTACAGGAGGCTATCTAGAAGACAAGGGATCTGGGACCAGCTGCTAAGCCTAAATTCATACCCAGACCACCTCTTAACAATGGGGGAAGAGATCAAAGGCCTCCAATAAACTAGGGAGGACGTGACCCTAAGTGTTTTGACAGGGGCCGTGGTAGAATAGATGACAACACTAGGAGGGAACTGAGGAGGAAGCAACTTTGCTTCACCTGCAAGGAACCATGGAACCCATCACATAAGTGCATGGGACGTGGCCAGGTACACTACATAGAGGTTACCTCGGACAATGAAGAGGAGGAAGATTATGGTCAAATACAGAATATCGAGGTCGAAACCCAGAGACAACAGAAGAGGAGATTCCAGAACTAGACAGTGCGGCTAGGGAGAAGGCCACCTTGGCATCTATCAGCGGGGTGCCCAAATTCAACACTTTTAGGATGAGAGGGGTCTTGCAGGGAAAGAGAGTTTCGGTTTTGATTGATGGAGGAGCTTCCCACAACTTCATTGATGTAGCATTACTGAAGAGGAGGCACATACCCACAATAGAGTTTGAAGGATTCAAATTAGAAGTAGTAGGTGGTAGTACTATGCCCTGTGACAGATACATCCCAGGTATGAAGCTCACCTTAGGAAGGCATGAGCTAGTCGAGGACGTCTATGTGATGGATCTTCCAGACACCAACATCATCCTAGGGGTGCAGTGGCTCAGCACTTTAGGGCCTATCACCACCAACTACAAGACCATGGAAATGTCCTTTGTAGAGGAAGGAGGACGAAAGGTCGTGCTCAGAGGCATGACAGGTAACTCTGCCAGAGTGGTCACGACCAAGAGGATGGAAGCCATCTTCAGGAGGGAGGAAATTGTGTATGCAGCAGAATGTAAGGTCTCAGCACGTGTGGATGAGAAGGGAAAGGTGCACTACACCCCGGAGATCAAAAAAATCCTTGACAGGCACCATGAATGCACTTAATAACGCAATAAACCCTTGCACATCAACAAATCAGTGATAGTTATTGATTCCAAGCGAAAAATTTGGCTTGGGATCATTACATAGCTTTGGGATGTGCACCATCCCTTCTAAATGCACCAACTATGCAAGTGGGGTCGAGTCCCTTCATTGGGATCTCCTCCACGGACCACGCCTATGTCATGCTAGTTGAAGTCGCCTTACCCTTTGCTAAACTCGCCTAAGCCTTTAGTCAAAGGGGGACAAGGAAAAAACATGTTTCCAACATGTTCCCCAGTTTTCCTAAAAAATAGGGATATAATTAAATTACCCCTTCTCTGTATTTTTTTAGCAAATTTCATTTTTTAGTGATAATAATCACTTTTTTGCCTCGACAGAAGGGAAATAAGGGTTTACATGGTACCTTGGACTGGAAAACGAGCATAAATATGGCATTTGACAATGTTTGATGCCATATTTTTACAACTTATTGACTTGCAATTAAAAAATTCATTTTTTGCGGGAATTTTATTATTTCAATAAAACATTAAAAAAAACCCTATCAAACCTAGCCACAACTTACATATGACTCAACTAATATGACCTATTATGAACTCATATACATTTAGATACTAGACATTGGTTATACCATGCCAAGGCCTAACCACCAACACATACTTCAGCTTTGGAGTCAGTCTCTTGAGTGAAAAAACTTAGAAATTATTAATTGCCCACAGGGCCTTTAAGAAATTGTTTAATTTGATGAGGTGGTTTTGGATGCACATGCTTAGGTTGCTCTTTTATTGACTTGATTTACTCATCATGATGCATTTGACTTGAGATCCTTGGAGGGTGTATTCATTGTCTTTGCAGGACCATGCTTGGTGGACAATTTTGGAAGAACAAGCCTAGCTTGGGTTTCCCTGGGGCTTGAAGTCCACAGGTTGGATGCCAAGGGCCCACACTCTGGACGATGATGCCATGCCTTTGGAGGCCTAGAGGACAGCTTGGAGGATCTTACCCAACCCCTACATGCCAAACGACTTGCTTGGAAAGGTCAAAACGTCAACCTTGAGGGATTGACGTTACATCAAGGCTAGGGTTGTGGTGGTGGAGTTGTTACTCATTGACACTTGGCACGTTTTGATGGGAGGAGGCATGGATTGAAGGAAGAGGCCTTGGTGCATGAATAGGAGGCTCTAGAAGCCCCAATGACCTTCATCTCCTACTCCAACGACTTGCAAAAGTGCCCAAACATCACCCTAGAAGGGTGACGTCTCACTTCAGGGTTTTATCTTATGTGCAAAACATGAATTAAAAAAATATTATTTTGTAAAAGGGGCAAAGTAAGGGTTGTTGTCCCCTTATTTTGTGGTTTACCCTTCTTAAGTGGACAAATTATGTTTTAGAACTTTTTGTATAAATAGAGATCAAATCTATTTCATTTGGATCATAGCTCTCCCATTTTGAGAAGACATATTGGCTGAAATTTTCGCCCTCTTGGGCATTTTTGGTATCTCTCTCTTGTGCAAATGTTTCTTGGTGATATCTCTTGGTGAATGCTTGAGCTAAGGTGGTGTGCACGTCTTGGAGGCTTCTTTACTTGCTCTTAAATGGTAATTGCTTGATGAACTAGGGTTTGATCTTGCATCTTTCTTGGAATTGGTAAGGAGAATCTGCAATTGTTAGTTCTTTCTTTCTTGTTCTTGGTCATTGTTGGTTGAAACCCTAGGAGGAGTATGTTGTATACACCCTCCATCAAGTTTCATTTTATTTGCTAAGTTTATAAGTCATTTTTGGTAAGGGTTGCTAGGAGAAGTACGAGTGTGTACACCCTCCTAGATTTACCCTAGTTTGATTGGCATGCCCTAGGGAGTAAGAGGATTTACACCCTAGGGATTTTGTTGGTCTAACTCATAATTCTAAGACTCCATTCACCCATATTTTAAAGGCACTAATCTGAAATTTTGCATTGGAGAAATAAATTGTTTGCATTGAGAAACTTGTTTTGGTGAGATATCAATCTTGTTCAAGTTGGAATCATTTGTGGATGCCTTGAGGTTGCTAAACCTCCATAGGGCATCCTAGTTCTCCTAGTTTTCTTGGAGCTATAACAACATAAAAGCTACAGCCATTAGGGCTGCAGCAAATCATCTTCTTTTCTTGATTTTAACTTGCAATTTGACCGTGGAAATTTGCTAGTAACCCATTATTTTCATTGTGCTGCTAATTGGTGAACTTTTGGTTGGATTACTTGCTCTTTTTCGTGGTTAAAAGTTGCTGCTGTAGAAAATGACTGCTACAGCCACTTGGCTGTCATAAATATACTCTGGAAACTTATTATAACAGTGATTTAATACAACTAATGTTGTGCTTCATAGCTCAACTAATCTTTGAGACTTTAGGTGGTTAAATCTGTGGTAGTTTACTTGATTTCATTGCTGATATATATCTTGGTTTACTGCTGCAATTAGGGTTGGCAAGCTTAACTTGCTTGTCCACTTAACATATAGCTTGTACACTTGGCTTTTCTTGTGTCTCGGGCAGGTACAAACATTTTCCGCAGGTACTCAAAGACCTAGCAACCTTAAACCACTTCCGAGACGTGTCATCAAAGCCATCTTCCACTTAGCACTTGACCTATAGGGGCATTCATTTCCATCATCTCACTTTTCGTATCAATTCCCCCTAGGGTCACTCAGGATCCCCCCCTTGAGGTGAATATTTCATCTCTAAAGTGATGGGAATACCTATCTAAGGTGATGGTGGGTAGGTTTTTCCCTAGTTGTCACCGTCTTATGGTTTGGGTGGGGCTTTGCACAACCTACAACTTGTGCGATAACAGTCTTATCTTAAAGCATTGGATCACTAACTTGTTGGAATCCTTTGGTTTATATGTTATATATTTTGTGGGATTTACTTATATTGTTCATTGAAGTAAATCTTTTCTCTCATTGATTAAATCATAATTAAGGTTTACTTAAGCTCTTTTAATAATAGATTGTATATCAAAGGGATACACCGCTTGGCCTTTGAGAGTTGGCCAAAAGTGAAAGGGAAGTTGTGTTGAGATGACAGTGACACAAATCCCTCCCTTTACCCTAGGGTGGCATCCGTGGTTGGGCTTTCCACTAGGATGCCAGTTTAGGCAGTACCATATAGTATATATTAAAATTTAATATGGGTTTAATCTATTTATAATACACACACACTCACACACACTATTATATAAGTAGTAGTATTTATTATTTATAATTTAATTTATTTGTTAATTTATATATACTTGTATTTATATTAAAATATAAATATAAATTCTATTTATCTATCTATCTATATATGTGTGTTCAAATTTAATGGCAAATTTTATAATCTGATAAATTTTATATGAATTTTATCATCATTGAATTCGAATACGAACCTGAACCATGTGACATAGTATGGTGATATCATATGGTTTTTGATATAAAGTTAAAATTTCAAATATATTTATAAAAAAAAATTGGGTCAGGATTCTAATTCCCCAATTCTTAATTTTGGGACAAGTGCCACACCCACACTGGATTCTTCTGCAGATTCTGATCTCACCCACAATTCATGTAACTTTGGTATTTTGGCTGGCGGTTACTACCATTCTCTGACTAGAAATCCAGGGAAGAGTGGCAAAATCCACGGGGGGCTGGCAAGGTATGAGTGTCCTCACTTTAAATGGTTAATACGCGGGAGAGCGAGGGACTATATTTCTCCCGAAAAAAAGGAGGAATGATGTTTGTCGGCTATATTGATAGTTAATTGACAATTCAAGTGTTCAATAAATAAATTAACAGGAAAAAATCTTGCTAGGAAAAGTTAAAACCTTTGCTTCTGTTTTCAATTTATAGGATATTCTGTCTCATGTCTCTTTTGCTGTGATACATTGCATCTTTTTCGTTTTTATCTTGACCTGCATATTGTTTTAGGTACACAGCACTCATTTACTAAAATTTCATGACTTTAATTTGGACTTTCTTATAGATTGCTTTTACAGGATCAACTGAAACAGGCCAGAATATTCTACAAGCAGCTTCCAGGAGCAACCTTAAACGAGTGACATTAGAACTTGGAGGAAAGTCACCATTTATTATATGTGAAGATGCTAACATTGACGAGGCTGTTGAATATGCACATTTTGCCCTTTTCTTGAACCAGGTGAGAGAAAAAACTTGAATCGGGAGTTTATTCTATTCATGAAAATTATAGAATGTCTATGCTAGAACATTAATATAATGCACATTGTTGTCATTGTAGGGTCAATGTTGCGTTGCTGCATCTCGAACTTTTGTACATGAAAGTATTTATGATGAGTTTGTTGAGAAGGCACGAAATCGGGCCTTAAGACGTGTTGTTGGTGATCCTTTCAGAAAAGAAGTTGAACAAGGCCCACAGGTACTTAAGCTTTTCGATTGCTAAGAAGTTTGAGGAATAGCATTTAGTTTGTTTAATGCTGACCTGTTTTAGTTTCAAAAGCTCAATCTGTAGCATGACTAGAGTTATTTTTAAAGGCTGTTCCTGCGTCTGACAATAATATATGAGGTTTACAGTTTAATAATATATGAGGTCTATAGTTTGGCAGTCCTTTTAATTCATAACAAAGAATGAACTTAAACAACTTAGATTAGATGTTAAATCTTTGGGAGCTGCTTTTTACATGCTCTAAGGCAACTTGCAAACTGAATTTTTTGAATGCTAGAGAAGCAATAAGCTTGTTTCTTGCAAGTTCTAAGGTCTTGTGAATTGTCTACGTAGTATGAATTGATTACCAAACAATATGCATCCTTGTTTAATCTGTGTATCTTACCAAGCATTTTCATTGCAGATGATAAATATTGCTTTTCTGGCATGGGCTGTTTATTCCAAATAATTAAATTTCAAATCTTGTTGAAGTTCATCTAGAGAGATTCAATCAATTCTTGACTATAGTTTGTGTTTTCTCTTCTACAAATATAACTGTTTCTCCACATATGAGAACCAATGACATATAATTTTATTTCTAGGGTTTGTACCTCTTGATCCAGCGCCTTGCTGAACCCATATTTTGCAAATGGCATCCTGGATCAAATTGATCATATGTGGGTGATCTGCTAGGGTTTACGTAGTTTATCCTTTGCTCTCTTAGCCTTGACAACTTACCTGTCCTACAGTGACCCTGAGTGGCCGTTCCCCTGTCACAAGGCCATTGGGTGCCTTTTAATGGCATCCCTCAGGCCTGAGGATGGGTCATTTGATGTTTTGAAGGCCGTTGTCCACCATAGCAGCATTGTGTCTTGGCTGTGAGCATGGTTCCACCGAAGGCCCTGCTAAAGTTTGTACCGAAGGTCTTCCATGAGGTATTGAACTACACACTGATGGATATTCCTATTGATGAGTATTCTGGTGTTTGTGACCAGGTCAGAAAGCACACACTTCTCGGGTATTTTGTTGGCTGGATTTTTCCCAAGGCCATCATTGCCTGGGTTAAATAGATCTAGAAGCCACACAAGTGGCATTGTCTAAGCACCCAAAACCTGACAAAAGGCTTTTTTTTCCTGGTTTTATTTCAAGAAGAGTCACACTCTGCTACTGATGTGTCTCATGGCCCTTGGTTTTGTCAGAACACCTTGTTACCTCCCAACTTGTACTTAATGATAAAATCCTTAATCCCTAAGGTACAATCAGAGAGGGAATTACTAGGATGGTCACGACTGTCACCTAAGTAACCTATCCTCTTCACTTTAGGCCGGATCTCCTTTAGCTCAAGAGGGGTATCCCTGGTAGGATTACTAAAGCCAATCACTGAATCATGAGGTGATATGAGAGTAACTTTAGTAAAACAATATTTTTTGTATTTTAGGAAATAAAAGGGTGATGGAAGGAAATAGACTTTAGTGCCAATCCAACAAGGGCAATGGAGTAGAGGGGGTATCTAAGAGGGCTTATTTTTTTATGTGTTATCAATGGAAGTAAGGCTAAAAGACTCAATAATCTACACTCTAAGCTTGCTGGAATTAATGCATAAATTCTACAAGTAAGAGGTCCAAAGGATCCACCTTCAACTAGGCTACTCAACTTTACCCTAGAAATTGAAGTTAATGAGCTTGATAGAATTCCTAGAGAATATATAAAGCAAACTATTACACACAAAGACTAAGATAAAAAAGGAGATAAAGAGGTGTTACCACATATGCAAAACTCCTTTCAAGTGGTAGATTTTACCCTTCAATGGATCAAGTTGATAGTCTTTCCTATGTAGAAGAAACTACACCACTTCAAGCTTTAAGAAAAAATAAATTTATGCACTCAATGAAGAAAGAGCCCTTATACATCACATATGCTCCAAGAAAGATGTGTCCATTAAGCTTCAAGGAGGGCAAGCTCCAAAAGTCCAACCATGATTGCAAATGGAGAGAGCTACTCTTTAAAGTTTAAATAGACTCTAGCTCCATCTCATTTAACAATAAAATAATAATTGTTTTTCTAGATCCACTAATCTCTCCAAGGAATACAATAAAATAACCTCTCCAACAACCTTATTACTAAAAAGTAGCAATGGTTTGTTGAGATCCACTTTCTTCTCCACAAAGAATCAATAAATTATGCTAGGAAAGCAATACAATAATTCTCTCATGTAACTAACTCCATGAGATAAGTCAACAATAATAAAATAAAGGAGTTGGTTATGCAACAACCTCCATAGAGTTTTCCAAGGTGAAATTACCTATCAATAGTGCATAAAAATATGTGCCATGTGACCTCAAGAGCTAGGGCATTCCATACCATGGGAATATATCAATAATGTTCTCCCAAAATAACCAAAGCGCTTGAGCAATAAAGGTGGGGTGCTCCTAAAATGAGTGGTCAAAATGTGGTGAGAACTTTTTAGCAACATATTTTGAAATCATCATAAATGTTTCGATTTTTGTCGGAATTTATGTTATGACCATGTTACCCCTCATTTTGCATGAGGTCTATATTATTGAATTTTTTCACTACCCTTGTGATTTTCATCACAAAGAGCTTTGGATGGTTAGGGCGCTGACTTGGTTCCTTGGATTGTTGATGACATGGATGATAATTTGCTAGAGAATTTGATGGTGCTTTTCTTGGTATACTTGCTTATCATAGAGAGATAGCATTGCACTTGATCATGTGATGTTCTAGTCACCACTCCTTGCTAGATGATTGTGTTAGAATAATGTTGATGTGCTCGTTTAACCATAGTCAATGCTACACCATTGTCACCCAACCATAGGCACAAAGCCACCCCCGAGCACCTTAAGCTTTGATAGAAAGAATGATTCCAGGAAGCCACACCATAACCAACAGATAACAAGAGAGCGTACTTTCTCCTAGGGTAGTGCACAAGAGAAAGTACCAGAACGATTGAACAAGATAAAACTGTACAACTGCAACAACTGTTGCTCCTCCAAACTTGCGCACTGTTTCTAGTTTCCTGAGTGAGAGTGAGTGAGTGAACAAATGAGGCAAGACGTCCTCTATTTATAGTGGTTCTAGTCACCAGTTTGGGCCAACTTGTCTTCCTGGAGGACAATATCTTAATATTATATATTCTGCTGAGAGGACATGTATTCTAGGGTTTTCACACATCTATTTAGGGTTTCTCTTGCTTCTAGAATATTCTATTTTAGTCAAAGGTTACATATGGAGGTTAATACCTCCCGCAGCTACCATAATATCAACACTCCCTCTTAGCTAGGGAGGTATTAATGGTCTCGAACACATCCATCCATCTTCTCATGGCATGGGCAAGATTCACATAGTATTGTAGACCATTCTACATGAAGCATCATTATAGATCAAGTCACGAGTATCATCATCACTATCAGCATCATTTGGTAGCAATCTGGCATCAAAACATATCATCGTACTTGTTCTTGTTATTCTTTTGTCATAGACAATATCACAATATCCATGAGCCTCATTTAACTATATTGATGATCCATCTCCACCACCATGTGTCTAGCACCTCGGGTCATTCTTGTCCCATGACAAGAATCATGACCTCATTGGAGCCACATTCACCTCATAGTTGATCCTCTGGTAGGATCACTCCGTGAATGCATTTAGCTCGATGCTATCAGACATGTGTCTAGCACCTTGGGTCGTTCTTGTCCCATGACAAGAATTATGACCACATCGGAACCACAAACACCTCATGGTGATCCTCTCATAGGATCACTCCGTGAATGCATTCAACTCGATGCTATCAGACACGTGGAATTGCACCTCAAGTGTAATGATCCCAAGCCATTATGCCATGATCATCACGATTTTGGTGTCTTTTTAAACTTTTTTCTGGTTGTGGTATTTCGTCAAACACTTTGATGAATTACTTGTTTAGATGTGTTTACTTGCTGAATGGCCTCTTGATTTCGGCCTTAGAGTTTACTGATGTGTTTATATGAATGTTTGCAGCAAATAACAAGAAGAGACAACCATGGAAAATACCCCAACCATATGCAATATGATAGACAAGCCAAAACATCTCAAATATGCTTTTATTCATGAAATAGAGGAACTTGCTACAATGAAGATGCCGATCTGGAATGCTCAACAGATGGCTCCAAGATAGAAGTATAAGTTGCTACAAAAAGCTCCCAACAATACAAAATAAGCCTCCAAAGGCTGGATAAGAGATGAAGACCAATACCAAGGTAGATCTGGCCGTATGAAGTGCAGAAACCCTAACTGGATGATGCCACGTCCTGCTGGAATGCTGAATCTCCTCAACAATTCGGCCCTGCTGCCAAAAGTGTCCAATCACCCCAATAAATATGCCAACTGATAGATCGGGCAACTGTAAGGACAACCCAGGTGTCCAAATCTCCAAATCCACTCTCAAACCCTGTAGATCTGAAACTCCTCCACTGAATGGTGCGCCCCCCTGGGTGGCTGAAACCCTAATAATTCAGCCTGGATGAATGATGCCTCCAAACCTCCTGAAACTCTCCAAAATGATAGATCGGGGCTTGGTTACCTCCCTGGTGAAGTCCCAAGCGAAATGGTGAAGATCTGAGCTAGCAAATGACTGAAACCAATTTCTGAAGTTTGCTCCTCTCCTCCAATTCGTCCCATGCATCTAATAAATCAAATAGCACCTGAAACTCCTCATGAAATGGACTAGATCTGATGTCCAAGGCCTTGCAATGAAAACCCAAGTGATAGAATCTCCAAAAACCCTGCCAATCTCCTACAACGAATCTCTCTCCAAGGATGGTGCGGCCCCCTTGCTGGAAACCCCCAATGGTGCGCCCTCCTTCTCTTCCTGTGCTTGTGGTTGTGTAGAACCCTCCTGCACTGATGTATAACCGAGCTAGAATGGTGTGGGAGAGTATTGCATCTCCGAGACCAAGCTTGGGACAAGCTAGGTGGAATCTTTCACCACCGAATCGTCCTCTAGGGTTTGTTAAGTCAAAACCCTCAAAACTCCCAAGAGATGGGCCCTCTAGCTAGAAG
>ML832214.1:49750-66677 GCA_009831015.1 Picea engelmannii | reverse complement strand
ATAACCTTTAGATATATGCATCTTACTCCTTTTATTTCTGACAACTGCTTGGATCTTACATTAACCCACTTGACCATGGTTGGGGGGATTGACAGGGTGTCCTAGCAAGCCTATACCCATAGGTTTTGGTTTGCCACCGGGGGTATTTCTGAAGAGCCATCGTCCGCTCCCATCATATCATCACTTTTCATCTTATCTCCCGCTCACCTGTCCCATTCCCCTAGTCTGGGCATTAGGATGATCTGTTTTTGGGGTTGCACCTTACCTCATGAGAAGAAGGGGCTAAAGGCCCAGAAGGTAAAAGCAGCTGGTAAAAGATAAAAGCCATAAAGAATGAAACCTAGAGATGCCTTGTCCAGGGATCCCCGAGAAGGCAATAAAAAGCCTCTCAGCAAGAAATAAGAGGGACCTGAAGAAAAATAACAAAACAAGGCCTAGCCAAGAGGATAGGGGGTCTCTTCTCGAGCCAACCTATTATGTTCATGGGTACCTAGCAGTATGACATTGCCATTATCTGGTTACCACGCCAGGGCAGTGACCTTTGGTTGCATGGCCAAGGGAAAGGGGATCTCATCACGAGCCAGCCTTATCATCTCTGTGAAAGTGCTTGTGGGTAACACTGTCAGCTCTGGTCACCACGCCAAGGCAGTGTCCTCTAGTTAGTCCTTGAAATAAAAAAAGAAGAAAGCAAATAAAGAAAAGAAAAGAATAAAGGCAATAAAGGGCTTGGAAAGAATTGCATCCGTGACGGGTACAACTCGGCTTCTACAAAGGCACCCACAGGTAATATCATGCATCCCTATCTTTCACTCTACTCGTATGTATGGACATCCCTTGACCACATCACCTCGTTTTACATGGTTTGGATGATACCCCTTGGAGACTTACCTTTCCTTATAGATACTAGGCCAATAGGGTATTTTGTCTTTTTCTTCGGCTTTGTATTGTAGGTCTTTGTAATATCTTTGAGCTATTGAATGATATATCAGGGTTTTTATGCATATGTTTGATAACATTAATGATGAAACGTGATAAACATTGCTATGATCCCTGTGACTAATGAGCCCATGTAGGGCGAAGTTTTTGATGTGCAGGACCATGCCCAACGGATAGGTACCAGTTGGACCGGTACACATGGGGAGATGATTAGTTCGGACCTCCATGGGGCTGAAGAGCCCATCAGATGGTTACTGGGACCCCATCAGGGGCAGAGACAAGACAATGCTTGATTGAGCTTTTGCACCTGAGAAGAAGGACGTTCCATCTGGGACACTTTGGCTGAGCCCAGCCCAGAGGGGTTGACCCACTTCAGGTGGGACGTCTCCCCTTGATGGCCCAAGACGTCACCTAGGAGCCATTGACGTCATCTTGAGAGTGTGGCAGTCTGACAGGGCAGCTGGCATGTGTGGCAGGGTTTGGAGGCCCAAAGAGGGCCAACGTTTTGTCATTTGTGTTGCATTTTGCCCTAAAAAGGGCCAACGTCTCCCTCAGGAGGGCTTGACGTCTTGCTTATGCTCATTTAGGGTTTTAATTTAACAACTTAATGTAAAAATAGTATGATTTTGGTTTGTAGCCTTGTCGGCTATTTTTAATGATCTAATTTTAATTAGAGGCCATGATACTGTATATATTGAGGAGTTTTTTCCTCATTTTGACAATAACACACAACTCACTCTCTTGTGAGGTTTGATTTTTGCACCCTTGTTGGGTATTTGGTCTTTTATATGAGGCGCACTTGTTGGAGGAAGGATTTTCTTGGCATATTTTGGCATTTCTCTTGAAGGAAGGTTTACAACTAGGGTTTGCATTGATATTTCTTCATGATATGTAAGTGTATTTTCTGCAAAACTTCTTAATTGAATGGTTGTAGGTTTGTATTCTTGCATTTACTTATAAATTTGTTGATTAAAAACTCTAGGTGACAAACACACAAGTAGGTCCTTGTTTCATGTCCCCTAAAAGAGAAATATTCAGCCATTGAAGAAGGAAGGAAGAGCCTAGCCTTTGCTACACTCTTTTCACTTCTTCCCCTTGTGCTAGCTGTGCTTTTAGAAGTTAAGAAGAAGGGGGACGTCCCAGGCCTAGGTTATCTACACCTAGGGCCATCCATCTTCTAGGGTTTGGTGATAGAGCCTTGCCATTGCAACACTCACCCTCACCTCATTCTCTTGTTTTAACTTATCTTTTATGCTAGCCGTTTTGCCAAGTTTGACCTAAGGAAGGAGGAAAGAGCATGAGGCCTTGCTTAAGCAACATCGGAGTGAGCCTCTTTCCCCTAGGGTTTTGATTCTCGGGCCCTGCCATTGCATCACTCTAGAACCCTTCCCTCTTGTCCTTAACCTTTTATCCCTTCAACCTTGCGTCCTCTCCTTAATTGACTTTGTTGACCACCTATTCAACTAGGGGGTCAACTCCATTTGCCATGAAGATATGCATCATCAGATGCAAGTATGTTGAAGACATTTTGGTTCTACTTGGGCATTTTATGCCTCCAGCACAAAATTTTGTAAACGAAATTTCCGCACCCCTGCGTGGGTTAATAATGTAATAAGTCTGCATGGATCATAGTTAGGTCAGGTACCTTGGGATGTTTTCATTGGGAGAGTTCCTTTCACTGAGGGTTTTTCATCCTCAAGTTGTCAACTAGGTTTTTCAGCCTGGTTGATTTCCCATGAGTTTTTCCCTCACACTTGCAATAATTCCTCCAAAGTGGTGAACGACATTCTAATGGTCTCATCCTTTGGTAGCTATTGTTTAGGAATGATGTAAATGACCATGTTAGACATTGTAGAAAGTTTTGCGGAATTTCGTCGAGTCTAGATAGGTTTTTTTTAATTAATTAAATTTAATTAATTTTCCTAAGGTTGGAATTTTAATTATTTAATTAATTAAATGTTTTTGAGAAAATATTGTAAAAACTGGGTCTTTGGGCTTTTGATAGGGGTATTTGTTCTCAAATAAAATGGAAAGGCACCTCCTACACCCATAGACCACGTTTCAGCTTAGTCGGACAAATTTGCTATGCATTTGTCCACCCGGAGTGTCGATCAGTCAAAAAAACAATTTTAATTGCTAAGTCAATTTTGTAAATTTTGTAATTTTGAGTTAATGGGTCTATGTGAAGGTGGAAAAGAGCAAAGATGGACATTCCTAACCTGCCCAACGCAACTTACCAACCTTATAACTTTCCTACACCCCCTAACTCACCCACTCAATAGAATACCCACGCCCCTAGGGGGAAAGGCGCCCCTCACACCCAAAACATTAGAAAACACACTTTAATTGATTGTGCCCCCCCTCTCTTCCCTAGTGCGCCCCTCCTAGCCTAACACATCATCATTTAATGGCCCACACCCATCCAGCTCACTCATCCATGCTAAAACCCTAAGGTGGTGTGCCCCCCTCATTGAGATTCACTCATGTACTTGTGATTTGACACTTGGAACTCATCCAAGTGCCTTCACCTTGCCTCTACAGCTATAAAAGAAGCCCCTCCTCACTCTTTCAAGTTACCATTCTTTGAGCTAAAGTTATGCTACAAAAATTTCGCCCCATCCATCTTGCTCTTGCCATCTCACATTCACTCATTGTCTCTTGAGAGCATTGGAGCAATTAGTTGTTGCAAGGCTCTCCCTTTTGGATTCAATAAAAAAGCTTTGGAGGATTTTGGAGCAATCTAGAGTAATCAGATTTTCTCTTGCACATGAGGTGATCTTGTTCCTTTTGCATCTTGTTGAGTTTGGGATTGGTTTCTTGAACAAATTAGTTTGTTTGGGTAGATCATATGACATTAGTGTTGCTGATCTATATATGTAGGGTAGTTAGTATTGTGAAGTACTTCATTCTATTAACTTCTTCTATCATGTTATGCTACTCCTTTGTCTCATTTTTTGCTTGAGTGTGCAGATTTATCTCTAAGGTGTTGGTTGGAAGAGACTTTAGAGGGGTTTCCAATCAAAATATTTTTACACTCCTTTCTTTTAGTTTGGATCTGATCTATTTCTTTTTATTTTTACCATATTGTTGTAGCTAACATTTCTTAGATAGGTCAAAAATATTTACATTTCAACTTGGAGATTTCATGTGAAAATTTTCTGTGTAAAAACAAAAAATTTTCTTAACATTTTTTGTGTTTTGCAGCATTACCAGCAAGCTTTTGCTTGCTGGTTTTTGCAGATTCTTACCAGGAACAAGAGGAAACACTGCCGAAATTTGCTCTTACAACATCCCCAAGAGGTCCCACAAGTCGGGTAACAAATCCCTTCCCTTTCCTCTTTGTATATTGCATTTTTTTTCTATTATTTTAGCTTATTTGTATCATTCTTTATAAGTTATACATTGCCTACACCTTGGGTGAGTGATTGGCCAAGCCAACCCCCCAATATCGTTGGGCTAGTTTAGATTTGCTTCCAAGTTTATTTATTTGTTTTGCCCCACTTGTCCACAAGACAAGGTAGTGTGGCCACATAATAATAATAATTTCACTCTTGTGTTTTTCAACCCTCTTTGGCCAATAATGGTAGGCTTGCCTCCACCTTGGCCATTGTAAGTGGTTTGCTGCAATATTTCTATTTCATTTCTATTGCTTAACTAATATTGCCTACACCTTGGGAGAGTAATCCCCAAAATCGTGAGGCTAGATGATAATAATGCTTTGATGATCTACATGTTATTATGGTTTAAAATTTATCTAGAGTAGTCATCACACATCTATCATTTCACTTTCTTTCATGTTATTTCTTTCACATATGCTTATTATGTCATGTTTTATGGTTTAATGCTTTGAAATTTATCTTAAGTGGTGCAATTCATTAATTTCTTAAGGCATTTTTCCATTTATATCTTTCAATCATATGTGAATCAGTAAATGGTTTAGGATGTAAGTTCTTTTATCTTGCCAAGTATTTCCTTTTCAAGCACGTCTCCTTCAATGAGCTAGCATACATGTGGATGAGTGATTAAATCTAAAGATTATTTCTTGTTATCATTTGGCAAGCTGTTCTTGCCTTTGCTTTATCTCTTGCAAAGTTACATGTTATGGATGATGAATGAGATGGCTATCCTAATGACGTTTATCTTTTGAGCTTTTACATTCATATTATTCATGTGTATATGGTTTAAATCTTTACTTTTGCAACATTCATTACAGTCACTTTGCAGTTTCGGTTTTGGGCTTAAATCACACTTTTCGGACACTTAAAACTTTTCTAAAACACTCCAAACACACCTAAAGACTCACCCGCGAGTCATAATAATCTTTTAGACAACTTAGGATAGCCTAATTCCACCATCTCCACCATCTAAAACGGGTTTGAGGAAAACAACGGAGGGTAGTGGCGCGGGACCGTCCCGTGGCGCTCTAGGTGGGTGTCCTCTCCGGGAAGTACTCTTACTGTCAGGGCTGACCATGGAAGCTAGGGTGGGCCTCGTTGCCTTACTATCTTGAGCACCCGACAATTATTTGGCAACAGGAGGAGGAGGTTTAAGGCTCCACACATAGTTAGGGGGAGGGAATAATAAAATTTACTTAATTTTTAAGAAACTCCTAACCACTTAGTTGCATAGACAATCCATGTGTTTTGGGGGATCTTAGATGAATGTTTAGGAACACATATTGCAAGCAATTTCATGTTTACAAATCTTTAATGCAATATTATGGTTTGTCTTTCTAAACGTTTTGAATTTTCATGAGCATTTGAATTTACAAATTTATACATCTTTTTTATGCTTTATGGTGTGATTCAAGAAGAAGTTGAGTATTCCACTTGGGGAGGCATCATCTTCTTGAATCTTGAGTGCTTTAGTGGTTGCCATTGAAAAACAGTCCAATAGAGTAAGTGCTATTGGGGCATGCTTGGCCTTATGTGATTGATCTTGAGTTTGAGTATTTCCTAAACTTTCACATCTTAGCATCATTGTATATCTTGTTAATTTGTATCTTGTGTATCATTTTGTATCTTTGAAACATTTATCTTTCATTGTGTAAGTAGTTTCAAATCTTTAGTTTGTGGGATAGTTCTAATATTTTGACTTGTAATATTTTGGTAATTGAACACCCTCAAACTTATTTGACCCCTTTCCCAACCTTAGGCACTAGTCATAGTTGACTTAGGGAAAGGGTTTCTTGTCATTTAGTTAATCTTGCACTTTGCATTTGCTGCCTTAGCATCTTAGGCTAGTATTTCCCCAAAGCCTTTTAACAAACTAAAACTAACTCCTAGAACATAAACGTTAAATCATATCTAGTAACTAGGGTCTACCCCCCTTGGCTTCCCCAGGAGTAAGCCTAGAAGGAAGAGGTTCCAGTCAAGGTGACAGTGTGGACTGTGAACCTAGGCATTGTGCCTTCAAGGACACACTAAGTGAGCTAGACTTTGCTCACGTTTGCAAGTGTGTATTAGGACGGCAACAGACTCCATCTACCCCTAGGCACTGATCTTAAATCCACAACGTTGAAGTGATAGTGCTCAAACAACCTCTCAAAACTCTTAAATTTGAAACCCTAACTAACTAGCTAACCCTAACTAGTCTGACGTCATACTTGATTATTCCATCTTGACGCAACACCTTTTGATGATAAGCAAATAGATGATGGTTGAAAGCATTTATTGAGTAAAAGATTGATTAGATACATCATTGGCTATGTCATCTCAATAGTTATTGATGAATTGATATTCTCCATTGCTATATTGATAAAACGTTGATCTCATTAATATTTGTTGTTTTACATTGCTTACATATTGATGTCATATAGTTACACGAAGTACTAACCCATTGAATTATAGCCTGCATATATTCTTTTGCTATTGCCTTGTCTAGGCAGGTGTTCTCATTTGGGCATACACTTCTTTATTGGCTGATTAGTCGGACTATCTGACCTTGGTGGTAACCTGTGAGGAGGAACTTTTGCTTTGACCTTTATACTTTGGCCTCTTCACAACCCCAGGTTATCGGGGATGTCTCCCCTGAGCTAACCTCCCTAAATAGAAAGAACCTCCCCATTGTGGTGACATTGGGTGGGGTAATTTCCTATTACGCCAGTTTGGTCTCTACCTTCTAGCCATTTGACCTAGCTACAAACTGTGCGATAACAGTCCACACATGCCATTTTGAGGATTATTGTGCACACATGTTGAGACATATTGTTGGATTTGTTATCCCCTGACATGTCGGGGTAACTAAAGGATTTTTTCACTTGTGATTTTCATCACAATCAGTGGTTTCAGATTTTGCTTCATGATGATCTATCCTTCACACATATGGCTTTGCTTTAGCCAGTTCTATGATGCATATCACTCTTGTATTAGAGGACTTGTACACATTTTAGATGATTTTGGAATGCAGAGGGTGTACTATTATTTTTCACTCATGATGAGAACACCCTAGAGTTTCACTTGTCTATTGAGATCACATGATGATACTTGATGTATTTACATTGCTATATTTCATATTATTTCTCGCATTTGATGATATTGTTTCATTTATTGGTCATGACCATGGTGAACATTGGTGCAATATGATAATGGATCATAACACTCCAAATTGTTATCTTTTGCTTTGTTGTACTGCGGTGGGTCACAATTTTCCTTTAGATAAGTGTTGTCACTCTGGAGTTGAGTTGTATTACTAGGGACCTAGGTAGGTGTTGCATATCCATTCTCCCCTACCATCTTTCACTCCTTGTCATCTTCCAATCACTTCCATGCACATTCGTCATATTCTCCCTCATGGTTGACTTATTATTTGTCATAGAAACATTCAAACTAAATAGTCCCAGGTAGGAAAGCCTAATCATAATGATTTTCTCATTCTAACTAACTCTATGAGAAATTTTCAACAATAATAAACTAATGAGTTAGTTAAGATCCTTCTCCAAGAATAGCCAAAAAGATAATAACCGTCCAAAATAGCATGTGCACAATAGGTCCTCCAAGATGTAGGGAAGTGGACCATCTTAATTTTATGATACATCACGACAACAAGCTCTATAAGAATGGTCAAGGAAAAAAGTGTGTTGTGAGCCATTAATAAATGAATGGACCCACGTCACCAATCCACACGCTCCATACATAAATCATCCCTCATGAATACCCATGAATGTATAACTGAAGATCAAAGGATGACTCCTTAGCATCCCTTTTCTCAAAACATGACATTACATCGATCCAATGCAAAGAGACAGTTGCTGCCAGGTCTTCATGTGAAGTAAACCATCAATTGAGTGGAATATGGTGTGAACCTACTACATGGTTCAAGGAAATAAAGACAACCTCCCATCCAATCAAATGCCACCTTGGCTTAGCTCGGCTCATGATTCTGGGGCATGTAATGTTAAAATATTCGATGTGCTCGCTTTACCATAGACAATATCACAATATTGTCACCCAACCATAGGCACGCAGCCACCCTTGAGCACCTTAACCTTTGCTAGATAGAATGATTCTGGAAGAAACACTAGAACCAACATATAACCAAGAGAGCGCATCTTTCTCCAAAGATAGTGCACTAGACAAAAAGTCCCAAAATCACAAAACAAGAACAATACCCAACTGCAACAGTTGCAATTGCACTTCTTCCAAGACGTCACCAAGAATACCACTAATATACTCCAAGACGTCACCAAGAATACCACTAATATACTCCAAGATGTCACCAAGAATACCATCAATAAATACTAGAACGTAGGGCACATATCTTAGGCTAGATAGCACTAGAGAGAGAGACCAAGAATCACCCAGAAGATACACCTTCGAAACTTGTAGCTGCAGCTTCAAACTTGCGTTAGACTTGACCAAGAGAGTGAGTGAAGTGAGTGAGTACAAATGAGCTCAAGCACCCTCTATTTATAGTGGTTCTTGTCACCTGTTTGGGCCGACTTGTCCTTTTAGAGGCTAATACTTTAATATTAATTCTTTTACTGAGCTAACTTGTCTTCTAGGGTTTTAACACATCTGTTTAGGGTTTCTCTTGCTTTCGGAATATTTTATTCTAGCCAAAGGTTACACATGGAGGTTGATACCTCCTGCAACATGTTGAGATTTGGGTACGTTGGAAAGTGGTCCCCTTGTGTTTGTGAGCCTCTAAACACAAGAGGGAAATACTTTGTACCATGTACCCATGTACTTTATGTTTAATTTCACTTTAACTTAGGAGATTTAAGTCAAAAGTGAAATTTTGTCATTTTATCCTAAAATGACAATTAATTCACTTTGTGGGTGAATTAAGGGACATAAAGTGAAACTATGGAAACTTAAGTAAAGTGGGTTTTGAGTTGAGATTTACTTAAGATGATCTCAACCATTGACTCAGGATGAGATGAGATGGTCTCATCCACTCATTTATTAGGTTTCCTTATGCATCCTTAAGGAGGGCGCAAAGGGCAAAGGAGAGGCTATTATTCCTTGTTATGTTCATCAAGAGAGTTGGGAGAGGAGCAAGAGGATGAGTTTGGATGCATTGAGTGAGGAAAGCTTGGGCACCCAAATTCATGGTGGTAGCCAACAAGCTTAGTCCTTCATTTATTTGTGGAGCTAGTTCCTGCTAGGAGGAGGGCGCACTTGAGGAGGAGGGCGCACAGCTAGCAGGGAGGACTTGCAGAGCTCAGATTGTAGTGGGACAGTTTCAGTGGAGAGCTACAAAACAGATTCAGAGTATTGTGGGAGGGTTTCTCCATTAGAGCTTCCAGTTGCCAGAGAGCTTCAGTTCATTGGTTTTGACAACTTGTGAGGAGGGCGCAACATCCTAGGGCGCATCTTCTTCATTTGGACTTGTGTTTCAGCTTGGTTCAAGATGCTACTGTATCAGGTTCATCTGTTTATTTTACTTGTTGTATTCCACCTTCTTTTCTCCACATTTATACACTGAGATTCTAAACTGGTTTTCCCCGGGGGGGGTTTTATCCAGGGTCATGTTGACCAAAAATACTTGTGTTCATTTTCATGTATGCTAGTGTTTAGAACAACATTATTTCAGCTCGAAAAGATCTCTAGGTGTGTTATATAGTTTATGGTATGCATGTGCTAACATCTTGTGACAAAACTGCATGCTAGAGCACCCATTTAGCCTATGTAACCGTAATGGAACAACGAAGAAGTTACTGAACAATTTGCTGTTATAAAACAACAACAAACCATTGTTTGACAATTGAAACTTAGAGCCAACTTGAGGTCAAAGATCAGCTAGCAAAAATCTTCATGGTATCAGCGCTTGGTGGCTGATTTTTGCTGAGTTTTGGACAACATATTGAGGGATTGTTTTTGACACCTTTTGGGCAGATTTTGTGGACAACCATTGACCAAGTTCAGTGGCATCTTGTTGGCAGATTTTTGTGGAGAGTTGTAGAGCAGTTTGTGGACATTTTCGTCAGTCTCTTTTGACACCTACGTGGTAGGAGTGAGGCTGATTTTTCACGACCTCTTTTCACACCTATATTGCTAGGAGTGAGGTCGGTGTTCGTTTGCCTCTTTTCACACCTGTGTTGACAGGAGTGAGGCAATGTTCCTTTATAGTTGCAGCATCAGTTTGAGTGCAGAGGACAATGATGTCAGCATCTCAAATGGGTGTGGAGGATAGGATAGCTAGAGCTAGCAACTGGTCGCCTTGGAAGGCCAGGATTGTCTTTGTCTTGGAGGACCTCGAACTATGGGATATAGTTGAGGCAGTTGTTCCTGTTCCCCCTGCTACTGCTCCCGTATTGTTAGCAGAGTTCAGGAAGAGGAACAACAAGACAAAGAGGACGATATGTGATGCAGTGCGGGATCACATCATTCCCCACTTGACTGGGAAATCTTGGGCATTTGAGATGTGGTCATCTCTATGCAAGCTTTATGAGAGCTCTAACGAGAACCGAAATATGGTTCTTCATGATCGACTCAGGTGCATTCGCATGCTCTAGGATGAGTCGGTTACTTCTTTCCTTGGCCGATACACCCAGATCAGAGACGAGCTTGGAGCCGTTGGAGAGGTGGTGGACCCAGATTCTATGGTGAGGACAGCCTTAAACAACTTTACCAAACCATGGGGTCCATTCGTTCGTGGCATTGTTGCCAGGGAGGTCATGCGCACATAGGAGAGGATGTGGGATGATTTCGTTCAGGAGGAGACTAGACTTGTCTCAGAGGCTTCTGGACAACAACAGCAGACAATGCAGGGTGATGAGGATCTTGCTCTTTGGACAAAGGGCAAGAAGAAGACCGGCCGGGGAGGTCGATAGGGTCCCAAGTTTGGGGCCCCACCACAGGGAGGAGAGAGCAGCAGTTGGAAGAAGAGAGACATGAGCACAGCAAGATGGTTTGCTTGTGGAGAGATGGGTCACTATGCAGGACAATGTCCCAGGAAGAAGAAGAAGCAACAGGATGTTTCAACAGCGACAACAGAGGAGCTTGAGTTCAATGAATAGTTTGCGAGAGAGTGTGCATTCGCGACTACTTCATCTGTTGTTACACCATCCAACATCAGGTGGGGAGATAGAGTTGAGGAGGACCTATTGACTCACAATAGTGATTCAGAGGGAGCTCAGACTCAGTTTTCATGGACACCATCATCATGGGTGACTGGTCCACCCGGGACTGCTTCAGTTTTAGAGTTGCCAAGACAGAGGGTTGGTGTAGGGGCTTTAGAGCATCAGAGATTGATGAGGAGGAGTGACAGGGCACCACAGAGGCTTGATCCTCACTTGGCTATAGAGACGGGCAGATCAGGTTCTGGTTCCACTTCAGGTGGAAGCTACTTGGCGAGAGACCAAGTTGAGGATATTGGTGAGATGCCGAGATCCAGGTACTCTTGGTGAGATACCAAGATGGGGACACTCTTGGTGAGATGACAAGAGAGTGACTCTTGGTGAGATGTCAAGAGTAGTGACTGTTGGCGAGATGCCAGGAGGTAGAAATTCTTGGTGGGAGACCAAGGTTGAGATCTTTGGTTTGATACTAAGATCTAGGTGATCTTGGATAGGTGGAGAGACACTTCCATCTATAGATCACGCAGATTGAGCAAATTTGTGTCAGAGACTACTTTCATTGATTAGGGTACAACCATACTCAGCAAGTATTTGCCAGTAGGCAACCATGTCTGTTAAGGTTTAAGCTATTATTGAGTTTCATTTCATTTCATTAGATAACAATAGCATAGATAGGATCACTGAGAAATACACAATCACAAGAGACACATCATTTATCCTGGGAAACCCTCATGGGGGAGAAAACCCAGCAAAAACTTCCTTAATATAGATAGCCAATACAATGGCAAGAGATAACTCAAACAAATACAAAAAGTCCTCTCCAAGAAGTGTGCCTCTCTCTCTTTCTTCTTCTTCTCCAACTGCAGCTCCAAACTTGCGCTCTGATGAACAAGTGAGTGTGTGTCCAAATGAGGCGCTAGCCTCTTTATTTATACAATCTGGTAGGTGCTGGAGTGAGGTGTCTTTTCACTGGCAAGGCCGACTTCTCAATCTAGGTGGTTATAACCACTTTAATAATATTTTGGGTCGTTATAACCACTTTAATATATTTTGGGGCCGACTTTTCATTTAACCCATTACAATTAGGGTTTGACCAATCCGCAAAAGGGGATTTGGTCATTTACAATACTCGACATGATCAATCCGCAAAAGGGGATTGATCTAATGAATAATACATCAATAATAATTAGAATACTCTTTGTAGTTACATTATTTCAACACTCCCCCTTAACAAGAAGGGTATTCTACAACAACATCAGGCGAGAGAGAGGGCAGCATCATCAACATCATCTTGGAACACTGACTGGCGTGTCTATAAATCATTGGAAGTTTTTCTCATCATCAACATCATCATTCACAACAGGGAGTTGGAATGGCATCATCATCCTCATCAGCATGAGGCTAAGGTAACATCATCATCATCTTCAGCGTGAGGCTAAAGTAACATCATCATCTTCGGCATGAAAGATGAAATAACATCATCATCATCATCATAGTCATCTTCAACAAGGAGCTGAAGTGGCATCATCATCATGATCATCATCTTCAACAAGAGGCTGAAGTGGCATCATCATCATCTTTATCAAGAAGCTGAAGTGGCATCATCATCATCAACTTCAGCAAGAAGCTGAAGTGGCATCGTCATCATCAACTTCAGCAAGAAGCTGAAGTGGCATCATCATCATCAACATGGATTAGTATAACACTAATACATCATCATCATCAATAACAATACAAGGCTGATACAACATCAAAAGCAATAATATCACAACACAAAGGCTGGAGCATCATCAACATCAGCACTAGGCTGAGAGTCTTCAACACGAAGCTCTCATCACAATACGAAGCTGGCAACACATCATCACAGCACGAGGCTGGCAACACATCATCACAACACGAGGCTGGCACATCATCACAACACGAGGCTGGTACATCATCACAACACGAGGCTACTACACAACAATTAAGATGGAATCACAACACAACAATTAAGTTGGAATCACAACACAACAATTAAGCTGGAATCTCAACACAACAATTAAGCTGGCATCAACAATTAAGCTGGAATCTCAACACAACAATTAAGCTGGCATCAACAATTAAGCTGGAATCTCAACACAACAATTAAGCTAGAAGCACAACACTCGACTGGCATCTCAACACAACAATTAAGCTGGAAGCACAACACTCGGTTGGCATCTCAACACAGCAATTAAGTTGGAAGCATAACACTCACTTGGCATCTCAACACAACAATTAAGCTGGAAGCACAACACTAGGCTGGCATCTCAACACAACAATTAAGTTGGAAGCACAACACTAGGCTGGGATCTTGACACAACAATTACGTTTGAAGCACAACACTAGGCTGGCATCTCGACACAACAATTAAGCTGGAAGCATAACACTAGGCTGGCATCTCGACACAACAATTAAGCTGGAAGCACAACACTAGGCTGGCATATCAACACAACACTAGTCCTCCTATCGAGGGAGGTCCTTTCGGACTATACCGAGCTTATCTTGAAAGTGCTCAAACTTTACACGAGATAGAGGCTTGGTCAACACATCGGCAACCTGTTCATCCGTGCTAACATATTGGAGCTTTATGGCTCCTCTCTGCACCATGTCACAGGTGTAATGGTATCAAATCTCTATGTGTTTCGACTTGTCATGAAATACATGATTCTCTGTCATCTTTATGCAGATCTGGTTATCACATAGGATCGTGGTTGCTTCCATCTCTAGGTCGAATAGACCAGTCAACAACTTACAAAGCCATATGGCTTCACAACTGGCAGAACTCGCAGCAATGTATTTTGCTTCCGTTGTGTAGATGTTTGGACAACATCGGGAAGACATTCTCTAAAGATAATAATTAATAATATAATTATTGATTATTAAATATAGTATATAATAAGTAAATGATAATAATAAATAGTTATTGATTATTCAAGGGACGCATCCTTTCATGGATGGTCACCTTATGTTCCCTATATATGGAACACTCATTATTGTAATATAATATCGAATATCTCTCATATCTTATATGAAGAAAACCAACATGGTATCAGAGCGGGACTGGGCCTTACAACCTCACGGGAGGGCCTAGGAAAACAACAATGATGAGCTCCAAATTTGCTTGATTAGTGTGTCCTTGGAGGCACAATGCCTAGGTTCACAACCCACGCTGTCACTTTGACTGGAACCTCTTCCGTCTAGGCTTACACCTAGGGAAGCCAAAGGGGGTAGACCTTAGTTACTAGATATGCTGAAGTTAAGTTCTAGGATTTAGTTTTAATTTCTTAAGGTTAGCGGGGATCTAATCCTAAGATGCACAAGCAACCAATGCAAGATGCAAGGGTTAGTATGTAAGTCAAGCCTTTTCCCTAGGTCAACTAAGACTAGTGCCTAAAGATTGGGCATGGGGTCAACTACGTTAAGGGGTGTTTCATTACAAGTAGATTACAAGTTACTTACAAGGTTACAAAGGAATAAATTGAACCAAAGGATATTAGATACAATTAATTACAAGTAAATTGCTAAGAAACAAATGATACAAGAGCAAGCTAACCACGTTTTTCTTTATGTGTGCAGGATACCAAAGATTAAAGCATCAACATCAACAATTCATCACAATTATGAGATCATTATCAATATATCAATATCATCAACACATTCAAGAAGATTTAGGAGATTTAAGCACAAATGTTATTAAGATTGATGAAGATTACCCACACTCTTGATTACTTAACCCACAATGTATTTATTAGGTTTGGTCTAGGGTTTAATTATTAGGATTTCTTAATATTTATCAAATTTTATTAAAGCTTTCACCAAAGCCTCCTCCTCCTATTGCCAAATAACTGTTGGATGCTCAATAAGTGTTGCCACCCTAGCTTCACAAGTTAGCCTAAAACAAGAGTACTTCCCGGAGAGGACACATCCTGTGCGCCGTGAGACAATCCCCTGCCTACACCCTCCGTTGTCTTCCTCAAGCCCCGTTTTAGATGGTGAAGATGGTGGTCTAAGGTACCCTAAATAGTCTATGAAGTATATATATGGATTAGGTAGACTTTTAGGTGATTATTAGAGTGTTTTGAAGATTTTAAGACACTTTCAAAATGTGATTTAGTGATATGGCCGAAACTATTATGAGCTTAAAAATGTGTTGCTTCAAGCTTATGCAATTAAGAGTGTGAACACAAGTAAAACAAATAAAGATCGCTGAAGAAGATTTAGGTTATCACATGCACAAATAAGCTTGCTATCAAAAAAATTATAATGGCAAGGACAACTTGCCTTCAAGAGATGGAAAGAAAATTTATTGTGTGTTTTCCTACTTAACCATTTAGCAACATTCAAGCCTAAGCAAGTGGCTTCCAATAGATATAAGCAATAGAGATATAAACGATTCACTTATCTAAGCACTTAGAGATTAAGGCATTTAAGATCTAAAACAAGTGTATGAAGAAAAGACTTGAAGATTAACTAAGCAAGTGAAGATCTAGTTAGGTTACTTATTATGCCTCCCAATAGGCTTAAGACAATGATTATGTGTTTGATCTAAATCTAAAACAATGATAGCATTAATCCATAGATCATTAATCACATCATCAACCACTTAACCTTACCTATTGGGGTATTCCTCTCCCAACTAGGTAGGCAATTAATTAGGTTTTTCTTAGTTATGTTAAGTTCTTTTAAGAGTTAGAGATTAGGGCAAACAAGTAAAGATATATATAGAGAGAAAGAAGTAGACTAACAAACCAAGCAAGCAACCAAGAGACAAACTCTACCCCACGTTCTAGGTTGAGAAGGTGCCCCTCACTTCTAAACCTCACGTCCTAGCTAAAAAGGAGAGCAAAAATGCTCAAAAATTGAAACCCTAGCTAGATCTAACTACCCAACAAGCTCACACCAAGAAGAGGGCCGTACCACTTCTTCCCCTAAAGGTGTAAGCCACTAACTAGCAAGAAGAAGAGACAAAACGTACCAAAATGATGAAAAATTGAGAGGTAGGGTTGAGAGATAGCTACCAAACCCCTTGGAGGGCCTTTTGGTGTTGTGTGGATGTCTTTTGGGCGGCCAAGAGTCCTCTCAATCACATCTGAAACCTGCAAAACCAGCAAGCTATGCTTGCTAGAAGAGCTACACACAACCAAGAAAAATGAAGGAAAACCCTTGCTTTTTAGGGCAAGAGCTTTCCGCAAGAAAGAGAGAGTATATGTGTATAGAAATGACCTATCTAAATATGTTATGCTTGCTGAAAATGAATGTGTATGAACAACAATATAGATGAAGAGTAAAGGGTTAGAGAAATGGCGTGTGTGAGTGCCTCAAGAGACCCTTCTCCTTGAAGGAGTTCCCAATGAAACCCTTGAAGTATTAACCTGCAAAACTCTTAAAGTGATGTGCATACAAGAGATAATATGTTGAACATGTAAATAAGACGACACTTCAATCCTA
>ML832214.1:18277-30041 GCA_009831015.1 Picea engelmannii | reverse complement strand
GAACCTAATGCATATATAAGAAGGTTATAACAATCAAATATGACACATACCATGATACCTCGGACCAATTACCTCATGGAGCAAGAGTCCTCTCTGATGCAAGCCCAGGCCGGTGGTGATGGAAACTGCTACTGCTGACAGAACAAGTCTGGCGGAGAAGAAGAAAGATGGGCCCTCCAGGGCCATGCTCAAGTCAACCCTGCTCTCGGTACTGCATGTCTAGGACCATGTGGACCTCGAGACATGATCTCCTAGTTATCCCTAGATATCGGGGATAACAAATACCATATACAATTACTTATAAGAGTTACAATTTGAAGATGATAGATTACAACAACAAGCTAACCAATTATCAATTTGTGTTTGTGCGGGATATCAAAGCATCAAATCACATCACCATATATATGAGATTATCATCAACACATTACTTCATCAACAGATTCCAAAGTTTAAAACAATCTACACTCTTAATTATTAAGCCCCCCAAGTATTCTATTAGATTTGGTCAAGGGTTTAATAGTTAGGCTTTTCTTAAGATTTACAAATTTTATTAGCTTTCACCAAAGCCTCCTCCTCCTGTTGCCAAATAATTGCTGGACGCTCAAGATAGTATGGCAACGAGGCCAACCCTAGCAGAACCAGTCAGCCCTGACAGTAAGAGTACTTCCCGGAGAGGACACACACCTGGTGCGCCACGAGACAGTCCCCTGCCACTACCCTCCGTTGTTTTCCTCAAACCCGTTTTAGATGGTGAAGATGGTGGTCTAAGGTACCATAAAGTAGTCTATTAAGTATATATAACAATTAGGTAGACTTTTAGGTGATTTAAAAAGTGTTTAGAAGGTTTTAAAGTACCTTTTAAGTGCAAATTAATGATATGGCCGAAACTGTTATTTGCTCAATGAGTGTGTTGCTTAAGTTTAAACCATTGAATGAATCAACACATATGAAGCAAATAAAAGAGAGATGGCTGAAAGAAATAAAGATTATATCATGCACATCAATAGCTTGCTAAGAAGTAAGAGATCTATGGCAAGAACAACTTGCCTTAAGAGATGAAGAGAATTTATATGTGTTTGCCTACTTAACCATTCAACAAATTCCAAGCCCAAGTAAGTGGCTATCAATAGATATAAACAATTAACCAATAAAGCATTTACTTGTTAAGCACTTTAAGAGATATAAAGCATTAAGATTAGATCATGTGCATAAGCAAGAGATTATGAGCTTGAAATGAAACTAAGCAAGATCTAGTAGATGTATTTTAAGTGTGTTGCCCAATGGGCTTAAGATAGTGAGATAGATCTAGAACATAAGCATTAAGGACATATTAAACATTAGATGACATCACATCACATCAAAAGTAAAGCATTAACACATTAGCCTTACTTCTTTGGGGTATTCCTCTCCCAACTAGGTAGGTTATTAAGTTATCTTTGCTTAGTTAGATTAAGTATTCTTTAAGATTTTAGTTATTAGGGCAAACAATGAGAGATGAGCAAAAGGAAAAAGTAAACTAATCTACTATCTACTTAACAAACTATCAAGCAAACCCCATGTCAAGGTTGAGAAGGTGCCCACACCTTCTAAACCTTGCGGCCAAGCTAGAAGAAAACTCAAAAAATAAAGGAGAAATGCTAGATCTAGCCTACGTCCTACCTACCCACAAGCTCAAAGAAGAGGGGAGGCCGTACCACTTCCCCTCTTACACTTTAAGCTCAAACAATCAAGCAAAAAAAGGAAGAAGTGCACTTCTAAGCTAGAAAATGAAGGGAGGGGGTTAGAAATAGCTACCAAATTCCACCAAGGGGTCTTGAAGTGTTGTGTGTGTCTCTTTGGGGCAGCCAAGAGCCTCCAACCAGATCTGATACACCTGTAAAAACAGCAAGCTTTGCTTGCTAGGGTGGCTACACACAACCAATAAAAGTTAAGGAAACCCTTGCCCTTTTGGGGCAAGAACTTTCCACAATACAAGATATAGGTTTTATATGATTTTTGACCTATCCAAACAATGATATGCTAGCTGAAAATGACATGAATGTACAACAATATTAAGAGAAAAGTAATAGATCTAGAGATTTGGAGTTTGTAAAAGCTTCAAGTGACCCTTCCCTTCTAGAAGGAGTTCCCAATGAAACCCTAGAGATGAACCTGCAAGATCCTTTCAAATCACAAGCATGCAATAGTTAATATGTTGATGTAATGAAATTAAATGACACTTCTATTTAACCCAAACATCAAGATATATAGACCAATAGGCATACGCTCTACTAAGCCTACTTAGATATCACTTTACCTAAGATCTAGTGTTGCAAGAAATTAGAAACAATACTAAAACAATGTTACCTCCCATGCATAAGAACAATAAGCATACGCTTTACCCCTCTTGTTGTCCTCCAAAGCTTCCAAAATTATATTACCAAAGAAAATGGTCTTGGAGAGGAATACTCCAAAACCCTAGAGCATAGAATGACAATGAAATGGAATGAAATGACTAGAGAGAGAGAGGAAAATCAAGTAGCATAACAATAGCTCAAGATATGGTGAGTTGGGAGAGAGAAACGAGATCCATTTATACTTGGAGAAGCAAACCTACCTTTATTGGATCTAAGCCAAGTGTCCACCACCAAGCAATAGAGTAGATCTCTAGGCTAGGGCACATCTCCTAGGGTTTGCACAATAGATCTAGGGTGTAGAAAAATGTAGGAGGTGTTGGGATCAAGCAAAGAGGTGTGGGAGGCCTTGGGATTGATGCCAAGGAAGGTGAGAGGTCTCAAATAATTTAAAAAAAAATCCTTTGTGGAGTTTCTAGAAAAGGGGGGTGTAACTACTCTTGGAGGGCGCACCTCTTGGGATGAGAGAAAGGAGATGAGAGGTGAGAGATGAGTGTAGGATGTTGGGATTACACAAGACTTCAAAGGAGGAGTGTGGGATCCATGCTAGGTGAGAGGAAGAGTCTAACAAATAAAAAACGTAATTTTTATTGGAGAGACAAAAAGGAGGGCGTAACTCTCTTGGAGAGCGCTCCTCAAGGTCAAAAATCAACCGAAATGTTAGTATGGGTGATGTGGAGTGAAAGGGATCACCTCTAGGGGTGAAAACAAGGCTAAATGAAGTGAAAGTTTAAGAGAGGGGGCCACACTCAGGTCACAAATTAATTAAAAAAGGAAAAACGTCAATCCCCCTAGGGGGCGCAACTTTTGAGTGTGGAGGTGGCAAAAGGGGTTAAACAAGGTTGAAAAGGTTGGGAAGCTAAGGTTATGCTTAGGGGGTCTCTCTCTAACCATCATTTCAACATTTCACATCATCTAACTCATTATTGCATTTTTTACATTTTGCCATGTTTGGACTTTAGCAATTAAAATTGCTGTTTTAGACTGACTGACACTCCGGGTGGACTAACCCATGGCTAAAGTTGTCCGACTGAGCTGAAACTTGGTCCATGGATGTAGGGGGTTCTATTCCATTTCTTTTGAGCACAAATACCCCTATTAAAAGTCCAAGGATCCAGTTTTTACAATTATTGCTCAAAAATAATTAATTAATTAAATAATTAAACCTCCAAACTTAGGAAAATTTAATTAAAAATTAATTAATTAAAAAAAACTAACCTAGACTCGACGGAATTCCGCGAAACTTTCTATGATGTCTTGCATGGTCATTTACAATGAATTCCCTATATAGTTACCAAAACATAAGCCCACTAGAACGTTGTTCACCACTTTGGAGGACTTATTGCAAGTGTGAGGGAAAAACTCAAGGGAAATCAGTAAGGCTGAAAAGCCCAACTGATGACCTGAGGATAAAAAACCCCCGATGAAAGGAACTCTCCCAATGAATCGATCCCAAGGTAACTTACCTAGACATGACTCATGCAGACCTATTACATTATTAACCCACGCAGGGGTGCGGAAATTCCAATTACAAAAATAAGTGTTGGGCCAAACATTGCCCTGTAGAACCAAAAGTGTTCAACAACACTGCATCTGACGATGCATCTCTTCATGGCACATGAGTTGATCACCGGTGCTAAATGGGCGGTCAACACTTTTCTTGCACCTTTTTGCTAGGCGCTAGCTTTCTTGTTGCAGTTCTGCCTTCCCTTGGTTGTTGGGCCTAATATCTTCACAGACAAGTGTGCCCTACTCCAATGCACTGCTTGCAACCTTCAGATTGCAAATTGAAAGAGTTTGGATTTTTTGGAAAATTTTGGCCCTAGGGTTTCTGCAGTCAGGGTGGGCAGCGTTCCTGTGGAAGATAGGCTTGATGGAGCCTCTAACTTCAACTCTTGGAAATCAAGATTACTCATCACTCTAGAGGAGAGTGATCCGATGAAGTTTGTTGAGGAATTTGTACTAGAACCAGTAGATGTGTCAAAGAAATCTTAGTGGAAGAAGAATGACGCCAAGGCTAGAAAGATCATTATCTAATGTGTGAAAGATCATCTGATTCCACACATCTCCCCAATGAAGACAACCAAAGAGATGTTTGATGCCTTGAAGAAGTTGTTTGAAAGTAAAAACACCAACAAAGCTATTGCCTTGAAACACCAACTTCAGAATATCAAAATGAATAAGGCAGATAGTGTTGCTACCTTCTTCATGAAGATTGCTGAGATCAGAGATCAGTTAGGTGCCATTGGAGAGATCATCTCAGATAGAGAGCTTGTAATTCTAACACTCAATGGTCTTCCAAGCCATTGGGAGCCATTGATTCAGAGCATCAATGGGCGATCCAAATTACCTAAGTTTGATCGTTTGTGGGTAGATTGTACCCAGGAGGAGACAAGACTTATAGTGAGGGGTGCACATAGTTCCCATCATGACGAGAGTCATGCTCTTGCCTCTCATGCAAGGAAAGGCAAAGGAAGAGGAAGAGGCACTGAAAGATTTCATAAGAAAAGAAAGCCACATCAGTCTCATGAGCATAAGGAGAAAGACATGTCAAAAGTTCACTGCTATAGATGTGACAAGTATGGTCACTACACCACAGACTGTGCTTTGCAGAAGAAAGGAAGGAAGCATGCGACCACTGCCAACATTGATGAAGAACCACTTCACAACAGATCCAAACCTGTTGAGAAGTTCTTCTTCATCTTAACCTTCTCGAGTCTCAGGTACGATTCCTACTAGCAGTAATATTTGATTGATTGATGGTGGTGCTTCCAGACATACGACTGGATATAGAGAGCACCTCACTAAACTAGTAGAGAAAGATTATTGGTTACACGTTGTACTTGGTGACGATGCTAGATATGTTGTGAAGGGATTTGGGACCACTTCCCTTCAACTAGACTCAGGTACCCCACTTCATCTGAGTGATGTATTGTTTGTACCGGGGATGAGAAGGAACCCTGTCTCTATTTCAGCCTTAGAGGACAAAGGCTACAAGGTTGCTTTCTCTGATGGAAAATTTCTCGCGTGGTACAAGAACTCTAGCATGGATTCAACCACTGTGATTGGTGTTCGAGAAGACAACTTGTACAGATCATCCAGTCCAGGCTCTTGTACATGATTCTATCAGTTTGAGTGAGCTTTGGAACAAGAGACTTGCTCACTTACATTATAGAGCTCTTCCCGCTCTAAGGAAGATGGTGACCGGAGTTCCACCACTTCGTGTTGAGCATGATGGCATTTGCAGAGTTTGTGCTCTTGGCAAGAATGCCAAGGGGACTTTTTGGAGTAGTGACAATAGATCCAAGGGGATCTTGGATTTGGTACATTCATATTTGTGTGGGCCTATGATGGTTGCTTCCTTGAGTGGATACTTATAGTATGTGATTTTCATTGATGACTACTCAAGGAAGACGTGGATTTACTTCTTGAAGTCCAAGAAATCAAAAGAAGTCCTTGAAGGATTTCAAGAATACAAAGCTTAGGTTGAGAACTTGACCGAAAAGAAGATTAAGACCTTGAGATCGGATGATGGAGGAGAATATACCTCCAAGTGTTTCAGTGATTTCTGCATTGAGGCATGGATCAAGAGGGAGTACATTGTTCCTTACAACCCTCAGCAGAATGGGGTTGCATAAAGGAAGAACTGGTCGATTGTGGAGGCAGCTAAGGCAATGATCCATGATTAGAGTTTACCGATGTTTCTTTGGGCAGAGGCATCCATGACCGCAGTATATGTTCAAAATAGAAGTCCTCACAAGATTTTGAGGAACATGACTCTCAAAGAAGCTTTCACCGGAGTAAATCCTGAAGTAGGACACTTCAGGATATTTGGACATCTAGTTTAGATTCACGTACCCAAGGAGAAAAGGACGAAATTAGACCCTTTTGGCAGGAAGGGTACATTTGTTGGGTACAGTGAATCATCGAAGGCATATTAGATCTACATCTTAGGCCAGAGACAGATTGAAGTGAGTAGGGATGTTTCCTTTGAGGAGGAGGTTTCCTTCAGAAAATCGAGAGGATCTCACATGGAGATTGACAGTGAGAGGGAGGAAGAGATGGTGTCTTCCCCTCCTCACCCTTCAACAGTTCAGAGGGAGCCAGTTGAGCCTGTTGATCTTGCTGATCCAGTATAGCCTATTGATGTTCCTAGAGATATTACAGTAGGTCGAAAGAGACATGTCTGGGCTCGTCAGACTTTGCAGGGGGTTGAGGGACGTGTAGCTCCCCGTGGCACTTTCAAAGAAAGTAAGAGACCTCAGAGATTCTTGAGCTATGTCGCAGCCATGAGCCACATCATTAATTTTGAGCCTTCCTGTTATGAGGAGGAATCTAGTCAGCTAGTATGGAGAGATGCCATGATGGAGGAGTATTAGTCCATCATGAAGAATGATGTGTGGGAAATTGTTCCAAGACCCAAATTGAAGTTTGTGGTGACTTCCAAGTGAATCTATAAGATAAAACATGCAGCTAACGAGAGCATCAAGAAGCACAAAGTGAGATTTGTGGCCAAAGGCTTCTCTCAGGTGGAGGGAATAGACTATGAGGAGACCTTTGCTCATGTTGCTCAATATACCTCCATTCAGACGATTATTGCACTTGCTTCAGCCTTGGGTTGGAGATTACATTAGATGGATGTGAAGACATCTTTCCTCAATGGCGAGATTGAGGAAGAGGTGTATATCGAGCAGCCAGATGGTTTCGTGATTCATGGGAAGGAGTCCCATGTGTGCAGGTTGAAGAAGGCCCTGTATGGACTGAACCAGGCCCCTCGTACTTGGTATGCGAGGATTGATGGATACCTGATGAGTTTGGGTTGTAGCAAGAGTGTTGATGATGCCAACCTGTACTATAAGGTTGTTGATGGTGAGTCCCTGATTTTGATCTTGTACATTGATGACTTATTTCTCACCGGACCAGAGCATCTCATTGCTTGGTGCAAGCATGAGTTGGCCTCTGAATTTGATATGAAGGATCTCGGCATGATGGATTACTTCTTGGGACTTGAGGTATGGCAAAGAACTGATGGGATGTTCCTGAGTCAGGGGAAGTACACAGTTGAGATCCTCAGGAGATTTGGGATGTTGGACTGTAAGTCCATGACCACACCGATGGTGACGAATCTGAAGAAGTTGAGTGAGTCTTCCTCCGATTCAAACTTGATTGATCCGACTATTTATCGACAACTGAGTGGATCTTTGATCTATCTGGTTAATACAAGACCTGATATTTGCTATGCAGTTAGTGCACTTAGCGAGTTCACAAGTCAGTCGAGGCAGATACATTGGGTGACTGCGAAGCATGTGTTGAGATACTTACGAGGCATAGTTGGATATGGATTGAGATATGCGTATTGACATGAGACTGTAGGGATATGCTAATTCAGATTGGGCAGGGAGCACAGTTGACAGGAAGAGCACCTCAAGGTGTTGCTTCAACCTAGGATCTGCCATGGTTTCCTGGTGCAGCAGGAAACAAACTTTTGTGGCCTTGAGTACCGCAGAAGTTGAGTACATAGTAGCATGTGCGGCAGTATGCGAAGTAGTGTGGCTTCACAAGCTCCTTGCAGGATTGTTTGGTCATATGCTGGATCCCACCGTGATACATTATGACAACCAGAGTTGTGTGAAGCTCTCAGAGAATCCAGTATCTCATGATAGTACCAAACATGTTGAGATCAAGTACCACTATATTCGTGATATGGTGTTGAGGAAGGCAGTTCGAGTGGAGTACTTTCCTACCGATGAGTAGATCGTAGATGTTCTCACCAAGCCCCTTGCCAGGTCGAAGTTCGAGTACTTACGTGATAAACTTGGCGTGACAGAGAATGTCCCTCTCGCTAAGAGGGAGTGTTGATGATTGTAGCTTCATGAGACATTCTTCAGTTCTTCTCCCTAGAGTAGTGGGTTGGGTCGACCTGTGCCTTCTCCCTAATGGATTGAGCTGGGTCGACCTGTGACAAGTCTTCTCCTTAGTTGTGCTGGGCTGGGTCGACTTGGAGAACACTCCTCTGAGACAGAGTTGAGCATGACACTTGTCAGAGTAGTGACAAGTTGTCCTGGGGTGGCACCCAACGTCCCATGGGAGTAGACCATGTGGATATGTCACTTGGGAGTTGACCAAGTGGACACGTCATGCGGGAGCAACCCTTGACGATGATGATGACTTGTTTTAGTGGGTTTTAGCCCCTAGAAGAGTGGAGGACGTCCACACTGGGTGCAACCATGTGTGACGTGTTGATGCGGCCTTTCACTATGATGCCCAGAGAAAGAAGAAGCCCAACGTCTTGTGTAGAAGACCTAAACAACTCAAGTCAGATGTGATGTCCCGTTCCCAAGAGTAGGCCAGCAGGGAGGGACTTAGTAGTCTATTTGTTCCCGTAGACTATAGTCAGGAAAAAACAGGGAACGAGAGGAGAAATAAGGGAGAATTGATGGATAAACGATGAATTAAGAAAAAAACATAGGAAATATCACTTAAGCCTAAGTCAACGGAGAAATAGAATGAAAAGGTGTTAAGGGGGGGACTTAATTAATTAATTACTAACCTTAGGTGGAAAAACGCCTAGCTTAAGTGAGGTCAATGGTGAATTAGATCGAGAAGAGTATAAAGGGAGGAATTCGACCTAATTCCTCATTATGCTATGTTATGATTTGATGTTGAGAGAGTTCCCAGAGGAGGAGGAGATTCGACTTCTACTATTTTGTGGATTTCTGGAGGTAACCACCACCATTGATCGGTTTCGGTGTTGAGAGACACACCCTAGCCCATCGGAGATACCATCCAGGTATTTCACCATGCGATTCAGGAGTATCTAGTTTGCAGTGTTGCGCAGCTCAACCTGTGAGGGCACAAGGTCAGAGAGAAGGTTTGTGTAGCTGCACAAGATCAGAGCTTGTATTGCAGATCTGTTCTGACCTAGTTGAGATCCAGCCAGGGCGCATAGATTGAGGCACTTGCCATCAGATTCTGACGATGGAATCCTTCAGGGTGCAACAGTCAACCATACAGGGCACAACTCTTGAGGAAGGACAGTTGGGGTTCTAGACGGAGTTTTAGATCAGATTCGAGGAAACCCCTCCAACCCAGTTCAACATTAGCCAGGGCGAACATTTTGAGACATATAGCATCCGATTCTATTAGTGGAATCATTTGGGCGCACTCAGAGAGCCCAGGAGGTGTGCAGACCCCCAGAGGGTGAGATCCAAAGCTTTAGAGGACAAATCTTCCATCCGAAAGTCACCAGGATCAGTCTAGAGGCCAAGGCGTTTTTGTTGAGACAATTTCCAGCTCATTCCGACGGTTATAGCCTTCTGGACGAGTTTTCCAGTTTGTATCGGTTACCGTGCTTCTATGGAACTGTCGATTTTGCCGATCTATCCAAGCATGCATTAGATCTGCCTTCATCTTTTAATCACGGTTATTTTATGTTATTTGCTTGTATTCCAATGACGATCCATGAGATCTAACTAAGGACTATTTTCTATATTTCCAGTAAATCATTGTATTTCCCTGCTTAAATCTCATAATACATATTATTGGGCAGTTGTTGTTCCTTATTTCCGCATGCATCATATATATACTGTTTAAACCATAATGTATAACGTGCACATGCGACAATCACAAAACATCTCAAGTACATAACTAAAACGCATCCAGAAACCCCCAAAGTATCATATCTGAAGATAAAACCCATCCAGAAACCCCCAGAGTATCAGATCTGTGAGACAAAACACTAGATCAATAGTAGATATCCAGATTAGCTGGATCTGGGATATTTCATTTGCCCTTGATGAAGAGACACCTTTTGGACATAACAAGTTCACATTGGACTTGTATATATAGATAGAGCTATCTCACATTTGGATATATCACACTTGGATCACTCTTTCTTGTGTAGTGCTAGCTTGGACTAGTACATTATCTTGGAGATCTAGCTTACTTATTCTTTTGATTATGGTATTTTCTCTTGGACAAATTATTATTATCTAGTGAAAGCTTGTTGCTGGGTTTTTCTCCCTTGAGTAGAAGGGTTTCCTAGGATATATCTTGTGTATCTTGTGCTTGGTTATCTTCTTGTGATCTTGGATATATATATACTGCAGTTTATGGTTATGGTTTATGCTTTATTATGCTTCTGCTGATGTAAATGTTAAATAAAGTCAACAAATTGAACAAGCATAAAAATTCTAACATTTTCAAGATTGAAATAAGAAAGACTTTCGAGGTTCATGGTGATAGTTGCCAATGTGTGGATGTTTGGATTTTATGCTTAAATATTGAGGTAACTTGTGTATTTGCTTCAATTTTGTATATCTATTCCATCTAAGGCCTTTGAAGGTTTGCTATCACACAGTAGGGTAAAATCTATTTAGCTAGATTGTTATCTAGATTTTACTAGATTTCTATATCTAAAGATTCTAAATTTGCATGCTTTTCCAATGAATTAACATGCTTCTTTGAGTTTTTTTATGTAGGATCTACCTTTTCTAATGGAGTGTTTGGAAAGTTTAAGCAAAGTTTGACATGTTTCCGAAGCTTGGAGAAATGATAGATTGGAGACTCATCCTTCACTCATTCCAAGGCTTTGATGAACAAGAATCCCTATATCATTCACCAAAGGACCCCATAGCCCAAAGGACTCAAGGCTTGAACAATTTATTTCTCTCTCTCGTACCAAGCATGAGGTGCTTGCTTTAGTCCATACAGGGATTTCTTCAACCTGTACACATGAGATTTCTCGTTGTTTATCACAAATCCCTCTGGCTACTCAATATGACCTTTTTCCTGAATCTCACCATTGAGAAAGGTTGTCTTTACATCCATCTAATGTAGTTTCCAACGCATGGATGCAACTAGTGAAATGATAGTACGGATGGAAGTGTATCGGGCTACTGGAGCAAATGTCTCATCATAGTCAACTCCCTCCACTTGTGAGAATCCTCTGGCTACAAATCTTGCTTTGTATTTCTCGACACTTCCATCAACTGCATGCTTGATCTTATAGATCCACTTGGAAGTCACTACTGACTTCTCTTCTGGTCTCGGAACTGTTATCGCACGGTTTGTAGGAAAGGTTAAAATAGCTTGAGTCAAAGGTAGAAACCGGCGTAACAGGAGCTTCCCCACCCACTGTCACCTCGATGGGGAGCTCTTTCTATTTAGGAGGGCAAGTCCAAGGGAGACGTCCCTAAGTCAATCTGGATAAAGGAAGGCTAATGGATAAAGGCCAAGTCAAAGAGAAACCCTTCCGCAGATTGATGCCCAAGAAAAGATAGTCACAAAGATAAAGCCACTGCTGATGCACCTGTTTGCGAGACAAAAACAAAGACAACTAGAATATGTGCTTGCAATGGATTAGTACTTCA
>ML832213.1:9209-48246 GCA_009831015.1 Picea engelmannii | reverse complement strand
AACATTACTAATCTAATATGCCCCAATTAAGGGGTAATGAGCCAATATTAGGGCTTAACAACCATTGAAGCTTAACCTCGCATGAATCTGAACACCCTACAGAGGTTATGACCCCTAATGAAGTTCCGTGCATATGGTCACTTCATCTACATTACAGCGCGAGAAGATCTTGAGGAGATCTTCATCTACACTACAAGCCCACGAAAGAGGACCTTGAGGAGATCACTAAGGACTGGTCGACAGACCTCCTTATTCCCGCAGACCCTGCAGAGATGTCTGACCCTGACATCCCAGAGACCATGCACAAAGAACATGATACACCCAGACCCAACAGAAGGAAGAAGACCGAAGAGGTCCAAAACTTAAGAAACGCCTCATAAAAGACTGCCTTAATATCACTTGACCGAGGGGGTGATGACGAAGTGGAAGAAATAAATTGCAAGGAAGATGAGAAAAAGAAAGGCGAAGTAACACTGCCTAGAAATGAGGTTGATCCCCTGAAGAAAAGGAAGGTTTCTCCCAAGAAACCCTCTTCCCAGAAGAAATCAAGAGCCACTTTTATCAAGATGCAAACTGTGCTCACTATCGATGATTTTGACTTCATCATCACAGCTATGAAAGATGCCTCACAGGAAATCTTAGATAAACAAGAATAAAATAAGGAGGAAATGTACAAAAAGATCGAGGTCGAAATTCAAGGGGTACAACAGGACCTTCAGCCCAGCCGTGTAGTGTCCGCTACACCCCTACCATCGGAAGAACCCGAGTTGAGAGATGAGCCAACCCAACTCCGCCGACTAGCTGATGCGGTCGAAGCTTTCCTTCATCGCGCACAAGAGGAAATAGAACAAGCCACCCAGGCCTTGAAGCAAGTACAAGGAGTGCTTGTAGAACAATGTCGAGTTGCATAGTAGGAGAAGGTTTCTCTCTAGGCAAAATTGGAAGAGAAGAAAACACAGATTCAATAAGAAAAAGAATAGTTGCTCGCAGAACAACTCAAAGTGAAAGAAGCAGTCAATAGAGCACTTCGCTCTGTGATATGCTTAGAGCCAAAGGTAGAAGACTGAGTTGAGAATCAAGTAGAGAATCTTACAAAAGCTATCCAACAACTACAACAAAGAGTAGCAGACTTAGAGTTCCGCACAGTGCCCAACACCCCGTAGGATGTAAGGGATCAAAGAGAAGCAACTGTCCAAACCTCAGTTAAAAGAATCAAGGGCCTCGCCTTGGAATGTAAACAATTGAGTGATTGAAGTGCCGAAACTTATGAGCAACTCACTAAGAATACAAAACTGAAGAAACTGGAGTTACAGCTCCAAGAGGCGAAGTATCAAGCAAAAACAATACAGGCACAATTGAAGCCCCTGTCAGTTGTTGAAAGGATGAAGCGATCCCAAGAGCAGCGCACTGCCCAACAACAGATCCATACAATTTAGAGAAAGGTCATGGAAGTGACTCAGAGGCTCTAACCTGTACAGAATGAGGTTTACCAATTGTTTCCAAAGATCAAAGGCTGAGGAGTAGAACTGGAGCAAGTCGTCACTGCAGTTGAACAAAGTTTAGAAGGACCTGTCAACGAAGCAGTCATCCAAGATTTCATTGATCAGGAGGCCATGGAACAACAACAAGTAGAAGTAGCTAGAGCCAAGCTTGAGGATTTTGAGGCAGAATTAACTAGATAAGAGTGACTCGGGATGAGTCACAGGCGATTGTTGGGGGCTTGTTGGCCCTTGACCAATTTTTGAGGATCCTTGGTTAGGTTAGACCTAATTTTGGGACTTCGACAGGCTATTGAAGGCGGAGTGCAAGATGAAGCAGAGATCGCAAGATCTTGGCCCCTTTTAGGGCCCTTTTTGGGTTTTGGGCTTATTGAATGGGTATGGGAATATCGGCCCATGGGTTTACCCATGTTTAGGCCCGATCTTGTAATGTATAAATAAAGTAGCTAGGCGATGTAAGAAAAAGAGGAAGGGGGTTTGCTAAGTGCTAAAGTTTGATCTATGTGATCGAAAGTGCTAAGTGATGAATGGAGATTGATTTTGTGCATACTGTATGAGACTTGCAGAGATAAGTGAAAGTGAGTGTAAGAGATTGAGAAGAGGCTTAGTGTTGTAACCTAGCCCGGGGAAGGAGGATCTATTGAGGTGTGCGGATCTTCTGTCCTCTGCGGAGTAGGTTTTTTTTGGATCTATGCATGTAACTGATTGAAGAAGCTAATAAAGAAGATGAAGAGTTGGTGGATGTAGCCCCAGGGTGCGGGTGAACCACGTACATGTTGTGTTGCTCTTCTTTATGCAATGTGTTGATGTGTTTATATGTTAAATTTATTAGTGCTTTGATATAGATGAATGGTAGATAGATATGTTAATTCTATGTGCTTAATCGTATGGATGAATACTAGATCTAGCCTATATGGATGTGCTTAGTGCTTGAATATAGTAGATCTGGTTAAATACTACAATTATATGTAATTAGGGTTTAACTATGTTGTAAACTAAGAATGGATATTGATGAACTATAATTGCTAAGTGCCTTGTTAAGGTGTTACAGTCACAAATATGTGTCCCAGCTATGGTTGTAGACACTGGAGTCCTGCAACCACCCCTGCCTCTACCTCGAGTGAGACTTCATCTGCTTTGCAGGTCTTGCCGAAATGGACAATAGTTAAGGTTTTGTTGGTGTGCTCTTGAGCGTTGAACCTTGGGTTTTCCCCTGTGCTAACAATTGTTTTGGTGATAAGGAATGGTTATAGGAGGTCAATTTGATTTGGAAAATGGAAGTAATATGTTTGGTGGAAAATTCGATACATATGATTAACTATGTGTTTTGTGAAAATGTTATGGTGGTTTGGGTGTGCTCCATACTTGGTTGTGGTGGGTGACAATTAATGTGGGAAATGACGTGCAATTACTGCACATTGTTATTACCCTACCTCGAGGTCACCACCTTCACTTTGTTTGTGCTTGTGTTGGTTTCTTTGGCTAGTGTTTCCTCCATTTTTCTCAACCTTTGAAAGAATAATGGTGCTTGTTGGATTTCTGGAATTCTCCTTACAAATATGTCGACTATTACCTCTCCATTCATGAATTATAGCTCTTCTCCTAATAAAATCATGATGTTGGCTCTTAGATTTGCGTATAGAGTGTGTTTTCTTTCCGAAGATTATAACGGATGTATGTGGGTATTGTGGCTATGAAAATTACATTTAAATGGGGTTTCTTCCTGTTGGCATTTAAATGTTTCAATCTTGGAATGATGTTCGACATTCCATTCCGTTTGAAATATGTGGTTGTGTTTCTCCCATAATGAATGATAATTATTTTGTTATGACTGTTGGCAAATAATTATCGCAAATACTTTTGGTTTCTCTCATCTCTGGTGATTAAAATTCGAAGGGTTTTCTCTGTGAAATAAAAGAACAAATGGGTTTTGGTGATTATTACATAATGCCATACCCTTTACCCAGTTCTTGGAAGACTTGCAGCTCTTTCGAATTATCGTTCCTATGTTTGTGAATATATGTGAGACATGTGTATTTGCCTTGCGGCCACCATGGGAGGTATGTAAAAAGTTCGTTGTGCAAAGAAATGGTTGTTTTTTTTTGCAAACCCCTTATTAATATTTCACCCTTATGTTTTCCCAGAACTCATTTTGTATCCGATATATGGAATTTAGTGAATTCAAACTCGGGTTTTGATACTTGTTTGATGTTGACTCAACATTGGAAAATATTGGTTATATTTGTGAGGTCTTGGCTCACTTTCTATTTATCTATGAGGGTAATGTCAATTTTTAAGTTATAGGGTTTCTGGAAAAAACACACTAGCTAGCTCCACAATGGGGTTTCTAACCCAATCCATTTATGCAACAAGTATTGGGGCTGTGACATAAATTTTGTATAGTGTAAGATCAATGGATTTATATTTGTTTCATCAACCTCCCATGATGGCTGAGGCAATTTGGTTTTGAATGACTTTTTAAACAATCTCTTACACAACGTTTCGCTAATGGATATTTATATCTATAAAAAAAAGAAGAAAAAGGGGAAATGAAAATCGTAAAGTTTGACAGTCCTGAAATTTTGATTGGGTTTTATATTGAGCACTATAAAAACTGTCATGTCTTGGATTTGAATTATTAATAGAGAATTTTTTTTGGCAAATGAGGGCAATGTTGATTTTCAATAAATATTATTTCATGTAATGGAACAATAATCGCCTCATTCCCGTTCATTATCTAACTTTCCTCTCATTATATTCCCACCTCCTTCCCAAATACATTTAAAACATCCCTTGTTCTATTATTATGAATTTCATTTAAAAAAAAAAGAGAGAGAGAAAGGATTAACAAGAACGTAAAGGGACTAGATGATGTCTGGTATTGGAGGTTTGGATATGGATACGTTTTGTTTTTGTAAAGAAGTTACCTCAACATTTTCTTGAACAATATTCGTTGGTTGCTTCTCGTCCATGCTTCCATTTTTCCCTCATTACAAATCCCTCCATATTCCCAATAGACCTATCACTCCCTGTTCAAATGACAATTGGTTATTGAGTTTAAAAGTATGATGGATGGATAGATTGCATGTGCTTCTATTGTGAATGATAGAGACAATTTTTTTATTTTATTTAGGTAGGGTGTTGATGCATGGATTGTTAAGAGTTTTTCATAACATGATTGGAATATTTCTTCAGGATGAGTTTCTTTAGTAGAGGCAACAATGGAAGAGGTGAAAATAGAGGCATAGGAAATAATTGGCATAGAGGCCATAGAAGGCCACGATTTTCGATACATTTTTACGCTGATCCGCAATATCTAAATCAACTTTTCCAATATGGTTTTTTAAATCTAGTTGTCCAAGGAATTATGCAACCTATACCTAAGAGGCCTCCTTTCCAGCCACGTCAAAATTTCTCTGGTATTCATGTAACCCCTCATTTGTCTATGCAACCAGAACCACCTGCCAATGATGGTTGGAAAGAAATTTTTTATCAGCCTATAGCTCATCACCATGGTTGGACTACTATTTCATTACCATTACCCCCTCACCTCCTCCACCTCCATCTACCCAAATTCCCAAGATGATCATTTTGTCTCTCCAATACAGTCCTCTCATGCAAGCAAAAGATTAAAATCTTCCATCCCCGAGACAAAATTAGAAAAAGGAAAAGAGGTGGATAATCCCTCCAAGTATTCTAGATACTCCTCTGAATCAATATCCTCTCACCTCCATCTCAAAGATGATTGTTCCCATGCCATTAGTGAAATCCACCCACAGGGTTCTCATCAGTTGCAGGCTTTTGCACATGATAAATCAGAAAATGGATCAAGAGAAAGAAACAATGGAAAGAGGGAAAATGTGCTAGGGACCTAACCTCCCTAACCCTTCACGTAGGTAGAATAATATAATTCCATGTAATATAGGGGGATATTAATAATGCCTAGAAATAAGGAAGAATAAATCAAATGTAAGAAGACCTAATAGAATCTTCTGCTTCTAGAAGGATCTTCCTCTAGATGGTTCTTTTGGATATATATATTTAGTATAAATAGAAGTAGAAGGTATGAGAAGTTTTTTCTTGGATATTATTGTAATAGAGCTCTGCTTTGCTAGAGGTTTCCCCCTCGAAGAGGCAAGTGAACATTGCTCTCAATAATCAAAGTGCTTTTTCTGGTGTTATTCTAGTATTATTATGGTGTTATTGTGGTATTATTCTAGTTATATCATTGTTTATCTATCATTTATAGATAATTATTTCTATTCTGCATACTATTTTATAACTGGAATACTACAAGTGGAATCAGAGCACCTTCCTTGACAGAAAATTATGGGTTAATTTTTTTTTTGGTAGAGACATATTCAGATGTCTTAAAGCTACATAGATATGTTATTATGCGCATAAACCCATGGTCGGGGATTCATACACATATGAAATACAAGTGGTACTTAAGTGCGCCTCTGTTAGCCACCCTTGTAACCCCTGTTGGTACCCCTTCGAGTGGTAGCGCATCAGACAACACCTGTATACAGATTGACCTAGATCTCTTGAAGCCCTCCATAGATAAACTGATCGACTGTCTGACTTCTATAGTTCCACCAATAAAAACACTTGGGAAGATACTCTCTAGTACTTGGGTAGTCGGGTAGTACGACTAAGGGCACGGTCTAGCCTCCTTAGTTGGTGCACTGAGATATTGGGATGAGTAATATTGTTGGAACCCACACGTATATCAGAGAGCTATAGAATAGGAAAAACCCTTGTCTACAGAACCCTTGAATACCCTAACCCTTGGGATAGAAATAAAAAAATAACAGACAAGATCTATTACCGCACAATTGTTTCTTCTACATTCAGGTTGCAAAATTACTACATGTTTCTTCCTGTTAAGAATTTGCGAATTTTGTCACTACAATATTATTTGGGACCTATCCAACGGGGTTCCTCTCTTCGCCTTGATTCCAGTGATGCTTATAGTTTTTAAGACAATTTTTTTTGTGGACCCGACCCTTCCCCAATACCCTTATTTGGCCACTATCCCATTGGATCCCCCTTTTTTCCCTTATCCTAGTGGTACCTATCATTTGACACCCTTCTACGCAGTGGTCCCACCCACCCCTCTATAACCCTTTTGTTTCCCTTGTACCATTTTCCTATCCATTTTTCCAAATGGCTACCACTAGATCCCAAAAACTCAATATATTGATTGCTGACAACCACCAGAACCAGGAAGACATCAAGACTATCAATGCCAACCTTAGCACAATCAATTCATATATTGTGATCCTCAAGGAAAAAATTTCATACATCAAAGAGATCAAAGAACACTTCTTGGGCCATTCCCATAACCCTTCCTCTACTGAACAACCATCTTATCATGATGACCATGACCCTTCCCATTACCAAGGTCCTCATGCTAACCACTTTTCTCGAGACCTCCACCCTCCCAGGATTGAGGTGAAAACATTTGATGGATCAGATCCCACCAGCTGGGTCACCAAAATGGAACATTATTTCTCTTTGCATGGTATTACTAACGATTTAACAAATATTTGTTATGGTGTCCTCCATATGGATCCAGAACACTGGCAATGGCGAAAAAAGGCATGCCAAGGGTATCTTGCTTGGACATGGTTTGTGGTTGAACTTTATGGCTGCTTTGACTTTGACACCCACCATTTAGGTCATTTGACCAAGTTAAATCAGTCTGGGACAGTGGAAGACTTTATTGCTGCATTTGAGCACTTGTCTTTTAGAACGGAGGGCATGTTAGATGCTTTTTTTAGGGAATGCTTTATAAGCGGCCTCAAATATGAAATTTGTTCCTATGTTCTCATGGAATGCCCCCATACTTGGTTGGAAGCTACTCAATGAGCCAAGGAATCCCTACAGATTGTCTCCTCCTAGACCCACAAACCCTCCTTTCCTCCTCGCCCTAAAACCACAATTTTTTCCCCTCCTCCCACTCCCCTCAAGATCTAGAAATTAACCAGGGATGAAATGGATGAATTTCAACTCAACGGTCTTTGTTATAATTGTGAAGGCAAATATTTTCCCTGGCACAAGTGTAAGGAACAAAAGTTTTTTATGGCTATGATTGAGGATATTTATGAAGACTATGTTGTTGTTCCACCTATAGAGGAACTACCACCACCATATTATCTCACCCCACCCGACGTTGACCCGATGATTTCACTTAATGCCCTCAATGGATTTTCTACTCCCCAGACTCTCAAATTAATTGGCTACATCAAAAATAGGAAATTGATCATCCTTGTGGACAATGGTAGCACCCATAACTTTATTCATCGCTGCATTGACCAATAAGTCAATTGTTACATCTGTGCCATCAATAATTTTCAAATCATGATTTCCAATGGTGGTTCCATGAAATGTGGGGGACAATGTGAAAACGTGCGCCTCCAAATTGGTCAGTATCACCTAAAATCCCATATGTTTGCTATATACATGGGTGGTTGTGAGATTTTTCTTGGTGCCAAATGGTTACACACTCTAAGCCCCATTCTCATGTATTTTAAGGACTTAACCATGCAATTCCACCAGGAGGGACAACAATATAAGTTCCAAGTAATCACAGCAGGATCGACTGAGATCATCAGTTCCCATCGCATGGAAAAGCTCCTCAAAAAAGTTCATTTAGGAATTATATAACAACTCCACTCTATTAATGCTATTGATACACCTTATGTGCATCCCGACCTCCAATATGTCCTCTCACACCACCAAGTTGTTTTTATTACCCCCCAAGAACTTCCCTCTTCCCGTGGATTCCATGATCATTCCATCCCTCCCATTCCAGGCAGTCTTCCTCCCAATGTTCGTCCTTATCATCACCCCTTTGCCTAGAATAATTAAATTGAGAAAATTGTTCATGAATTACTAGAAGCCTGTTTTATTCGTCCCAATACTATCCCCTATTCTTCCCCTATGGTCATGGTACTCAAGAAAGAAGGTACTTGGCACATGTGTCCTGATTTTTGTGCCCTTAACAAACTCACAATCAAAGACAAATTCCACATTCCTGTCATTGATGACCTCTTGGATGAATTGAGTGGTGCTCAATACTTCACCAAATTGGATCTATGTTTTGGCTACCACCAGATCCTTATGAAAGACGAACACATTCCCAAGATGCGATTTCACACTCATGAGGGTCATTATGAATTCTTTGTAATGCCCTTTGGAGTGTGTAATGATCCTTCCACTTTCCAAAGTCTTATGAATCATGTCTTTCTTCCTTTTCTCTATCATTTTGTCTTAGTTTTCTTTGATCATATTCTCATCTATAGTAAAACTTGGTCATCCCATCTCTCCCATGTGAATCAATTTCTCCATCTACTCTCTAAGAACCAACATTTCCTCAAACAATCTAAATGTTCCTTTGGTGCCTTCAAAGTGGAATACCTGGGTCATATTATCAGTAAGGATGGTTTCCGAGTGGATCCTAAGAAAATTGAATCTATGCAATATTGGCCTCACCCTAAAACTCTTAAGAGCTTGCATGGTTTTTTGGGTTTAACATGTTATTATAGGAAGTTTTTTTTCGGAATTATGGAAAGATTGCAGCTCCTCTCACTTCCCTCCTTAAAAGGAATGATTTCACTTGGTCTTCAGCTACGGATCATGCCTTCCAAACCCTAAAATATGTTATGTGCTCGACCCATGTCCTAGCACTCCCAGAATTCACAAAGACATTCGCATTGGAATGTGATGCTTCAGGAAAAGTAATTGGAGCTTTCCTCATGCAAGATGGAAGACCCTTGACATCTGGGTCAATCCATTTATTAAAATGAAATTCTATCTATTCTTCATGTTGTGGATCTATGTCATCCTTATTTATTGGGTCAACAATTCCAAATCAAAACTGATCAATAGAGTCTCAAGTATTTCCTGGAACAATGAATTTCATCCCGAGTGCAACAAAAATGGGCGACCAATCTATTTGGCTATGATTATGAGATCATTTACAATAAGGGAAAGGAAAATGTGGTGGCCGATACTCTTTCCAGTAAATATGAAGAATATGGGTCCCTTTTCTCCCTCTCCTTCATTGTACCAGATTGGCTCCAAGATGTTCGTCAGGAATGGTTGCAAGACCCCAAAATTTCTAGCCTGGTCCAACAATTGCAACACAATTCTTTAGTTTCTCTAGGGTACTCTTAGAATAATGAATAGCTTCACTACAAAGGCCATTTGTATTGATGAAATAAATAACAACTTAAATCCACAGTGCTTTCTGCACTTCATGCCTCACCCACAACAGGGCATTCAGGATTTACAAAAACCTATGAACGGGTCAAACTTTATTTTTTATGGGAAGGTATGAAACAAGATTTCCACACCTTTGTGTCTGAATATGAGGTCTGCTAATGCAACAAAGGAGAAATGGTCAAATCTTCAGGCACACTCCAACCGCTTGCGACTCACCCTACTATTTGGCGAGATATTTCTATGGAATTCATTGTAGGCTTACCTAAATCGGGAAATAAATCAGTCCTCATGGTGGTCGTCAATCGTCTCTCCAAATATGCTCATTTGTATGCTCTTCAACACCCATTCATAGCCTCCACAATGGCTCAAATATTCATGGATAATATCTTCAAGCTTCATGGTATGCCTACTTCTATTGTCTCTAACAAAGACCCCACTTTCACCAACAATTTTTGGCAAGAGTTGTTCAAGCTACAGGGCACCCAATTGCATCTCAACATTGCCTATCACCCCCATACAGATGGCCAGACTAAAGTTTTCAATAAGTGTTTGGAAACATATTTGTGGTGTTTTTCATCTGAGAAGAAAAATCGGTGGGCTCAATGGTTACCCCTAGCTGAATGGTGGTACAACACATCTTACCATACAACTACTCACATGAATCCTTTTGAAGCAGTTTATGGCCAAAATCCCCCATCAGTTATTTCCTATATGTCAGGGGTCTCAAAGGTTCAGTAGATTGACACCACTCTTACAGTCTGGGAGGTTATTATTCATTCCCTCAAAGACAATTTGGTCATGGTTCAGAATCACATGAAGCAATAGGCAGATCAAGTTCATTCCGAACTCCATTTTGTTGAAGGGGACCAGGTATTTCTTCGACTACAACCTTATAAGCATATTTCACTCAAAGCTCAACATTGTCAAAAACTTGCTCCCAAATTTTATGGTCCTTATACAGTGCTCAAGCGTGTGGGATCAGTGGCCTATCAGTTAGCTCTACCCAGTCAGTCAAAGCTCCATCCTGCTTTTCATGTTTCCTACTTAAAGAAGGTGATTATAACTAAGTGCCAAACTCAAACTAGACTTCTTGAGTTGGATGAAGAAGGTTCCATATGATTTCAACCACAAGCAGTCTTGGCCCAGAGAGAGCGTTGTCTCCGTCAACACACCATCCAAGAAATGTTAGTCCAATGGAAAGATACACCTCCATAAGATGCCACCTGGGAGCCGTCCACGATTCTACAACAATTACCTCATCTGAAGCCTTGAGGACAAGGTTGTTCTTCAAGAAGGAGGGCATGTTATGGACCTAACCTCCCTAACCCCTCACGTAGGTAGAATAATATAATTCCATGTAATAAAGGCCAATATTAATAAGGCCTAGAAATAAGGAAGAATAAATCAAATGTAAGAAGACCTAATAGAAGCTTCTGCTTCTAGAAGGATCTTCCTCTAGATGGTTCTTTTGGATAGATAGATTTAGTATAAATAGAAGTAGAGGGTATGAGAAGTTTTGTCTTGGATATTATTGTAATAGAGCTCTACTTTGCTAGAGGTTTCCCCCTCGAAGAGGCAAGTGAACATTGCTCTCAGTAATCAAAGTGCTCTTTCTGGTGTTATTCTGGTATTATTCCGGTGTTATTGTGGCATTGTTCTGGTTATATCATTGTTTCTCTACCATTTCTAGCTAATTATTTATGTTATGCATACTATTTTATAACTGAAATACTACAAAATGTCTCTCACAACAAATATGGTTATTAATCTGATTAATGCTATTTTCTTTTGAGGACAATATTTTTATTTGATATGACATTATTTTGGACAACAAATACATATTTAGACAGAGTTTTGGACAACATGGATATAATGCTATTTTTGGATATAGTCATGTTCTATTTTTTTGATATTAAAATATTTGATTATTAATATGAGGATGGGAGTTACAAGGCATATATTTGAATTAAATATTTTGGGTATTATACTTCATGTTTTGATGATTATTAAAGAAATGAAAATTGGAGTGACAAGGGGTCCCACCTATTTAGCTATTATTTAAATAGAACCTTATTTATATATTATTAATTATTTGTCTAAGCAAATTAGTTAAACTAATTAATCTTAACAAAAGTATGGTAGTTGAACTACCATAACTTATTGAGAAAGAATAAAATGTCAATGAAATGAAGAGACAAGGGAAGAGAGAAGAGAAGGACAAATTCTTCTATAAGGTTAGCTCTATACTTGTGAGATACTTCCATTCTTCATTCATTTTGAATTTACTAGAAGGATTAACCATATTGATGACAGAAGGGTATTATTGAAGGCAACAAGATTCAAAACTGAATCATATTTTACAACAACTTGTCTTTAAAGGTGCTTGATTTATCTTTGGCAGTCTGTGTGTTCTTGTTTGTTTATGGATTAAATTTCATGACTGATAAATAATATTTTGTAGAGACAAGTGACAACATTTTGTGGTAAGTTGATCCATATATTTAGCTTCAGTTTCATATGTTGTCAGAGTCTTTTTGTATGGTTCCCATCAGATACTTCTAAATATGACTTTGGTCCCTACCCTCGCAAGGGTTTATAAAGAGAATTCAACTTTGTATCTCAGAATGAAATCAATATAATAATCAAATTTTTTATTTCAGTCTCGCATGTGTATTTTGATGATTTGGTTCAGATTTTTCTTTTATCTTTGTCTCTCATCCATGTACACAATTATGTAATTTCATGCTTATTTTATTTCTTTTGCACAGTTACATATAATATATATAAAACCAGTCTTGGTCCCTTGTACTTAATACCTGTGGATTAAGTGATTGTTTTTATTATATTTTAAGGCTATAAAACCTTGGCAACATTCCCAAATATCTTTCCTTAGCCCAACAAGATCTAAAAATGTTTGAGTAAGGTTCTTCATACCTTTTCCTCAACACAAATCACCCTCAGCCTAAGTGTTTTCGTATGGCCTTCCCACCAGGTTAAAGCATGACCCTTTAAATTAGATATAACAAATATATATTTTTCTCTTAATCTATATGGTGAACGCTAAAATAAACTTCCAATTGTTGCAACCAATGATTCAATTTTAATGCATCGATATCACCTTGGTATGGATTTATGTACACTTTCCCTTCCATCTTGAATAGGGATTATGAAGGGTTAATGGCAATCGAAATCAACTTCTCTTTCTCTAGTTCTTTATGTGATTCCTTTTATGGGTCTTCATTATCTCCTGACTTCCCATATGATCTGATATCTAAGTTTAAGACTCCAACTTCTCCGAACGATATGAGATTGATTGCTAGAGCCACCATGAGGAGGGACATATTGCAGGATATGTTAGTGACTTTCTCTTCTATACTCACAAATATCTCCTCTACCATATCTCGAGGGTTTTTATGAACAAGCTCATCGACCATGGATAAGAATCTACAACTTTCTTCTTAAACCGATTCCCAGATCCATGTAACTTTCCATTAAAAATACCCAAAGAAAACCAGCTTTGATACCAATATGATTTGTAAAATTCCATGGATATTCCATTAGAATAGTTTGTCACAACATATTTGATAAATAAAACTGAAATCTACACTATGAAGGTTAAATTCCTTTAGATTTCAGAATCTTTAGTCTTGATTTTTTGCTTATGCATGAAATAAATAAAATGTGGAAAATAGAGAAAAATAAAATATAATCAGATACCATCCACAAAACAACACAATTTTTTTCTCTGGGAAACCCTTACGAGAGAAAACCCAGCTAGAAGGTGAGGTTGTTCTGCTCTCTTTTCTTTGGTATGGAAATAAGGCAAGTGAAAAGGATAAGGCATTCTCTATGGAATTACTTGAGATCTGTAGCCTGTTAGATTGCTACAAAAAATTAACCCCCTATATTATGCTCTCTAATTTCCCACTCTTGGTTGTTCTGCTAAGCTATGGAACAAAATACAATAACATAGAATGGAATCCATTCTCCTTCTAGTGACCCAATATTTAACATATCCCGATAGCCGTATAGGGGTAGGGTTTTGAATTCCTCAAACCTCAATTGTGATAAGGTTTAAGAAATTCTAGAATCATCTTGAAATTACATATGTGGCTAGCCCCATATGCGTGAGTAACGAGGTATGACATGGCATCCTCTCATACCATGGTGGTCAACATGGTACGTTAACTTGCGAGAGGCATAAATTTTGCATATGAGCTCTGATTGAAATTATTTTTTCACCGTTGGAAATGTTTCTATGTGTAGAATAGTGTAACAGGGTCCGAACAATGCTAGGAAATCTTTTACCCCAAAAAATGTCATTTTGTGCCTCAAAATGGCTCTGAAAGGTTCAAAACCCCAATTTTCCAAACTGGGACGTGCCATTAAAATGACCCTACAAGATGATTCCTCTAATTTGTTCCACTCTGAAAGCGTCGATATAGATGAAAAATAATATAATGATCCAATCTGGATCATGAAAGGAATCCATGTACAATAGATCCATATTCTTTTGGGATCAAAACCAATGGTTAAGAAACAAACCAAAAACACCAAGAGCCAAAATACCTTCTCTAATTCATGGAAAAAACAACACATGGAAAGGAGCCGAAGGACCGGGCTCCTCTGCAAGAAAGAAAACAAAAAAAACGTGTGGTTGAGAGAAAAGAAATCAAAATCACCAAGTCCCAATATAACTCCTCAGACATCGAAAGGAACACATGGAAAAGGGGCCAGAGAACCCAACCCATCTACAAACAAGAGAATAAATGAATCCAGGCATAATCCTAGACCTCTTCTCTAGAACTAAGAGAGAATCATCTTAGAGGGAAAATAAACTGACACACACCTTGAATTCCCATCTAGCCATGGCTCATAAATATGAAACCACTAAAAAATGAATAAGTTGCATTGAGGGTCGTCCCTATAATCCTATATTAGTTCATGCAACTAGAAAACTACCACATGTATTTTTCCTAAGTTAGTACATTTGCATGTGGGTAAAAAAATTAGGGGATATTAGAAAATTCCTCAGCTCCCCATTTTTCAAAACTTTTCCAAAGTTCAGAACACATGCTTGAGTTTCCACTACATTAACTTGATTGTGGAGTCCTCTTAGAGAATGATAGAAATGTACTTTGACAAATCCTTCTAAATTTTTTGACACTAAAGGACTAGAATGCAGAGATGGGGATCTTTGAGAAGAGAGTTGAAAACCATGTGATGAATGGCGATCATAGAATGTCCAACTACTATCAATTGTTTAATGCCTTTATCCTTCATAATCCAAACACCTTTCCATAGAGCTAATGCCTTGGCTTGATTATTTGTGGTATTTCCAATTATCCATGCAAAGGAGAGTTCCTCTTCTCCTTTGGGGTCAAAGATCACCCCCCTTAGTGTTTTCCACCCCCTAATTCGATCTATATATAATTAAAAAAATAAACACATAACTAGCAATTAATTACTTGGGGCATCAACTCCAAACCTTTCACCATTTGTTTGTAACCATTCCTCGGGGTATACTTTAATTCATCATCATCAGTGTGCTCACAACTATATTTGTTTAACTATATGAAATAAGAAAAAAACACATTTAATAATGACATGTGTTAAGTTAGTATATTATCATAATAATTGATATTATATTGATAAACTTACAAAGCAACCTTTAATTGAGGACCTCCCAACTTGACCGAAAGAATGTGTAGTTGGTAATTTCTTTACATTTATTCATTCCTGTACATAAGATAAGATAAGATCAGTTAAGTTTGTCAATGTTTGACAAATGACCATAAAGTATGTCAATGGTACTAAAAGTGTAGTGCCCCATTTTATTTGACTATTATGATAGACTAAACTTATTATTTGAGGGCATTTGTTTACAAATGACCTGATTATTTGACTATTAATATGATGATGTAACTTGAAATTTTATTATATGATTGAGTTTTAAATGATGATGATTGAATGGTTAAATTATAAACTTATACTATGTCTTAAGTGAATTATATGTGCATTAATTTGACATAATAAATGATATTGATATTTATGATTTGGATATTTCTAAATGAAAATATAGATACCTTGATTTCAGATATTATTGATGGTTTTCCTAGTGTAACAAGAAATCGCATAGGTGCATTGATGTGGGACTTTATAACCATTATATTGGACTTAGGATTGAGTCAGGAAATAACAAGTGTTATTTGAATACATTGTATTTTGATTTGAATTATGAAAATTACTAATGCGTTGATGTAGTATATGTAGGCGTAGGGAAAATGCTTATTGAACGATCCACACATGGGTAATGAGGTTGTATGGAGGTATACTAAGTACCATTAGTATATGTGGAGCAACATCCCTATTTCCACTTACTAGCATTGTTTCCATGGCTTGAGTTGAAAAGTTAGGGACACTTTTACTAGGAGGTTGCATGTTGTTGTGAAGGTACGTTGCAGATTCGGTCACCATGAGGATTAGTTGAGGGGCTTACAATTCCTCAATGACCATCAATATATCAATAAATGAAAACAAATATGAGTTAATAATCTATCCACAATTGCACCATTTCTCAATCACAACAAATTAGGTACTTGAAGGGCATGCAAATTGTGACACCCTTGGAAATACAGTAAAGTAAATCCTGAAGAGCATGAGATACACGACACCCTTGATATCATTATAAAATTTTTGAATTGATAATGAATTGATAGGTTAAATTAAAAAGGTCTAAAGATAATTTTCTAATATGCATTTCTTCACAGGATAAAATAATTTTATAATATGCTTTATATTAGAAAAGAGTAATCAAAATTTTGATTAGATTAAATTAAATATACATAGATTAATTAGTAATTCATAATATGAAGAAGATCTAGTTGAAATAAAGATATTAAAGAATCATATAGTTAAGATAGTGTGCATGATATTAAATCAAATTAATTATTAATTAGTGAAAATCAATTTATAGTGCACCCATAAATTATGGAAAAAAAATAGGATCTATAATTCAAATTCAAATGAAACTATGAGAAAATAAAGGTGGACTTGAGTGAAGTTAAGAGAACTAGTAAATTACTAATACAAGTATGTCATGCACCACTAAAATAGGAAGTCATATGAAGATCAAGGGAACAGCTAGGAGTAAAAATAGGAATAGTGGGATTTGGGTGAGTAAAAATCATTATTTATAATTGTTAAATGATGAATTACATGTGCAATTGTGTATGTGAGTGACACATGGAAGCGTGAATATTAAGATAATAGGTAATTAATAAATTTTAATTATGAATGGGTTGGACAAGTGACATGAGCCACACAACTATAAGAAGAGGGCTTGAGCTTGGAAGAAAACACATTTATGCACCCTAATGTTGGATAACTATTGTAATTTTGAAATGAATTTTAGTTGATTCTTGTTGAGGGTTTGGTCTATTGGAGGTTGTAAAGAAGTGGAGACTCTTCTCAAGCTTGATGACTTCAATCTTTAACCACTATTGGCAAGTATTTCTCCATACAATATCATTGTGACTTGGAGATATCTGGGGAAGGAGAGTAACCAAAGGAGTTGGTAGGGAAGTCAACCGATAGATCCATCAACACTTGACAAGTTGATACAATGATTTCAACAATTTATCACAAATTTTAGCTCATACCCGACATCAGAAACAAATCCATGGTTGACTGTAACACTAATTCTATTATTTGCATATCATTATATCTTAATTACAAATGAAATTTGTTGTAATTTAAATTATTTATATCAATGTGATGAATCGATTGATTTGTTATTGGCAAAATTATGCAATTATTTTACCATGTAGATATAAATATAATGACAACCATTTTCTATAATATAAAAGAGATTATGGTTACGATTACAAACAATTTTAACAATGTTGTAGATTCATAAAATTTTATGATTAAATTGTTTATTTTTTCATTTTACCTTACACATTTAAATTGTAAATGTATATTCAATATTATCATTAAGAGTTTTATTATTTTTATTTTTTTTAATTATTATTTGAGAAGAATTTTATGAATAACTAAAAATTCTTTGAGAATTTACTAGAATTATTGAAACAAAAATTGTATATTTGACTGAAGCAATTGAGTATATACAATTTTTTTTAAAATTATATAATGGCATAGAGCCAAATCAAATTATTGTACACATATATTATTTTGGTTATTTACATCAATTCTAAAATTTGTAGGCATATACTCATTATATATTGATTTGGATTAGTGTATATATAGTTTTATTTCAATCTAGAACAATGAAACAAAAATTTACTATAGGAGGCGTTTCCAATGGTACGATTGACTAAGTTTATTGATTACATGGTCTTGAATATGTACACATATATTATTTTGGTTATTTACATCGTTTCTAAAATTTGTAGGCATATACTCATTATATATTGATTTGGATTAGTGTATATATAGTTTTATTTCAATCTAGAACAATGAAACAAAAATTTACTATAGGAGGCGTGCGTTTCCAATGGTACGATTGACTAAGTTTATTGATTACATGGTCTTGAATATGTGTTGACATTGGTTGCATTAATTTTGTAATTACTTGCCTCTATATGTAGCTTGAATATGGATCTAGGAACGAATCTATTATTGTATATATAAAAAAATTATCTACACCCTGGAACTAGTCGACTAGATTCATAAGAAGTTGCTGAATAAAACCCCGAGACAAAGATTGTAATTAGGGATTTATTAGTTATTGCAATCTTGTTCCTTGGTTGATTGGATTCTAAATATTATGATAACTTATAGCTATTATTATTAACAAAGTATTATTGTTTAGTTTATTATAAATCCACATGTTTTCTTTATAATTTGTTTTTATTTATTCAAGAGTATATTATGATCAACCATTATAAAATTTTGGTAAGTTTATAAGAATAGAATCAAACCATTTCTATTGTTAAAATGGAACATTGGTTCAGTAACAATTTCTTAATAAACCTTATGGTGTTTTAGAGAAAAAACAATGATAGTTATAAAATATTAATCTAGATTGGTGTTGTCTAAACATTCGACTTTTTGAATTTTTTCATAGGAATCCGACAAAACAAATCTCAGTGAAATCACCATTTTCTGTTGTTTAAATTGCATTTTTGAATGCATATATGAATTCAACACCCTAAAAACCCTCGGGGAATTCAAATATATAGATTCAATCACTCAAATTTGGAGTTCCAACAATTTTTGGCTAGATTTTAATAAAAATTGTTTGGAAAATATGCCCGTAAAAACTCCAAAAAGTTGAACATTTAGACTACGCATGGTTAGAAAATATGGGCATGTGACTTTCCTTAAGGGATTACACTTCCAACCTCAAGGTATGAATGAGCATATTTTAATTGAAAGGAAGTTATTTATTGTGGTGGTAGACTCTACTACCATGATTAGGGATGGATATATCTGAGATTTCCTAGGAGTTATTTGAGGAGAATTTTGATAACGCTACCTTTCTGTAGAATTCATTGAGAGACAATTGAATGAATTCAATTAACCAAGACAAGAAAATAGATTAGTGCCTAAGTATGAGGAAAGGTATATGCAACTATTGATGTATGCTCAAAATTTGAATATTGAGAAGTTGCGAGTCAACAAGTTTGTTTATGGAATAAATTATAATATTAGAGCCAAGGTGAGGATATTGATGCCTCGTACCTTACACGAGGTAGTTCAATCATAGATAGGGAGTAGATTAGGAGTAGTGGTCAGTATAGATCTTTGTGACATTCAATATTAGGATTACAAAGACCAACATCGTCGCTAGTTAGCATAGCGAGAACTATGACAGTACGTAGAGATGTGTAGAGGGGACTAGTTATGAGTACATAAAGGTGACCAATAGGGAACTAAAGACCACCATACCGAATGCTAGTACACCATAGTTGGGTGATTAAATGGTATTGACCTATACATCAGAGCATTGGATCCACTTTTTTCAAGTCAGGTAGTCGAAGTCAAACTCATAAGAGGGGCTATTGGACATGTGGAGGGACACATTTCTAAAGGGATTGTCTTAGAGCATAGAGTGGAGATAATATAGATTAGAGCCATATGATATTTGGATATTTGGTCAAGGTCCATAGGATTCATGCAATGATGAATAATTGTCACACCGATCATTAGTCCATGGTGTTGAAGACTTTAGGTAAGATTAAAAACATCGATTTTACAAAATTAAGAGATCTTGGAGTAACTAAAATCTTTATATCCCATGCTGCATTATATAGAATAAAAATAGAAGTAATAGATTTGAATATTTTAATCAAGTAGAGATGGAATCAAGAGTGAAACAAGAGGTAGGTTGTTTAGTAAAGGACTATAAAATTGATATATATGTGTGTGTGGCTTGGGGATGTTTATATGTAACAATCTTGGGATCCTATGGTATAGTTATAGGAATGGATTGGTTAGAGAACCATGAAGCAATGGTAGATTGTAAGAATAAGAGACTTTACTTTGTATATGATGCAAGTCATAAAATAACTTTATTTGGGAAGACTAGAGGAGTGTCACTAAGGTTCATATCAAGATTACAACTAAATATCAGTATGCAAAAATGATGCAAGATATATGTTGTAATATCTATGAATGAGAAAAAAGACTTAGTAAATTTAGAATAGTACACAATATTATCAAAGTTTAAAGATGTATTTCTAGAGGAATTTCCTGGACTACCACCTAAGAGAGAATTTTAGTTCACAATTGAACTTAAACTAGGAAGAGAATTACACGACGCATGATTTGGAACTTGAAGCAATAGTGCATGCATTCAGAATTTGGAGGCACTATCTAGTTGGAATAAATTTTGATTTAAATACATATCATCATGGATTGCAACATATTTTTACTCATAGCAATTTGATCTTTATATAGAGAAGATGGTGAGAATTATTAAGCGAGTATGATTTTGAAGTATCACACATTAAGGGAACAATGAGTAGAGTAGTGGATTCTTTAAGACACATACCACATATTTTCTCAATTATATATTTAAAGATGAATCTAAGAGAAAAGATTTTTAATTTTCCATTAGAGGATGAATGGTATAAATAAGTCAAATCATAAATTGTAATAATAAAATTGTGTGAGTGGTTTCAAAGCGTCCAATGTTTTGAGTGGGCACTCCACCCATCATAATAGCTTCTTATTTCCCTAATTATGGGTGGAGCGTCCACTCTAAAAGTTGGACATTTCGAAACCGCTCACAAAGTTTTATCCAAAAAAAATTCTTCTAATATGAGCAACTGTGGAAACCTACATACTCATAAAGTAATGATAATTCTAAAGTATGAAGGATGTGCATTGGATGATGATGATTTACTATGATTTTATGGAATAATATATGTGCCACTGAAAAATGAAATTCGTAATTTGATATTAAGAGAAGCTCATAAATAAATATGTTAGGACTAAGAGTCACCCTCAGATTGCAAGAGGATAAGCCCAGTACCCATCAGAATGTTTGGTGGATGTTGGTTTTATGAATGGAGGTCAAATGGTCAAAAATATGTACAAGAATGTTTTAACACAGAAACTGGACAAGCAATACATAGAGAAATGAGGTCCTCATTAACTTAAGTCAGTGGTTTAAGATTAAAGGTGAGAAAAATGAAGAATTAGTGAGAAAGGTGGACAAGTCTTCCATGAGAATATGAATTTCAAGCAGCTTGGTGAAGAAAAACTCAGGCACAAGAACACTCTTGAACATAAGTTTCAGATACTGAAATATATCACAACTGCATAATAATCAAACCTCCATTACCATACAAATACAACAACTCGACTGGATCCTCCATGCCCGAACATTTCAGCATAAGGGGAAATAAGATAACAAATAAAAAGTATTGGAACAGGTCACATCGACATTATAATCAAACCTAAATTACAATACAACTACAATCCTTGACTAGATCCTCCATGCCCAAGTGTTTCAACACAGTTTACACAAGAAGATGAAAGGAACCGACTTCTATTAATGAAAAAGTCTCAAATCATATACATAACTAGAGAACAACTCTGGCATCAAATATTACAAAATAGGGAGCTATGTTCAACCAGTTGACGACCATAAAAAAATATTAAACTGATCGATTTATACTTAGATCAGTCCACAACTACCAAGAGTGTGATCTAGCCATTCCATTCAAATCCTTTCGTCTGTGCCTTTTTCTGTCAGACTATGTGTGTATCCTCCTGTCAGACACAAACTCAACTCAACATGGGCCTGTAGGAAAAAAATTCCATCGTGGTACCTCTGTAATGTTCCTGACTTGGCTAGTCTAGGAAACGCTGCTAATGTGTTTGTAGGATCAATGGTTTACAACATATAAATGATCATACAAATAATAAATGCGACAAAGGACTGCAAAGTTTGTATTATGATATCTCTGTGGATTACAAAATGGTCAAATGCGGCTGAATAAAATGACAATACTCAATTAGATCAACAGACAAAGGATCTTAGCCAGAATACAAATAAGCAACTAAAAGATAATACCCGGAATATGGGAGCACTGCGGAATCAATGGATGCATTGGGACTATGGCAGCTCTGATGGTAACTGTTGGAAGTCTAGAAAGTTTTCCCTGGGAGCTATATTTCTCAGAATAGCCTGGAAACTATCCTAAATGATGCGCCTTGCTCTAGTCCTCAGTACTGGTATCTGTCGGACTCCTCTACTGATGAATTTGGACCCCGGATGGATACCCCTAGGGTAATGCACCACTCTTCTTCTGGAAAAATGCATCCTAGTGATTCCATTGTCAGAATTAGATGAGATATGTCTCAAAATGACCACCTTGCTCTACTGGGAAATGGGTCGGAAGGGTTTCCCTGAATCTGGTCTGATGCTCACTCTGGAACCCCAAATGTGCCCACCAAAAATGTCACACGTCCAAGTCTGGAAAATGAATCCCAGTTGATTCCTCTTTTGGAATCTGATGAGGAACTAGGAAAAAGATGTGCCTTGCCCTCCTCTCAAATGGGTCGGAGGGAAATTTCAGAATTCTCCCTGGATGGGATAAGTCGACTAAAAACCCTCTCAGAAGCTATGCCCTCACTCTGGATGAATGCGCCCTTGCTGCTGAACATTGTGTAACTACTGCTAAAGAATGATGGAAGACATGAATGATCTTCCTGGTGACTAGGGTGTGTCTCTGATCAACACTGAAATCAACCACCAGTGTCTTCCTCCTGGAATCCACTGAACTATCTCTCCTGAGATGCACCTCTTCTCCTCAATGACAAGTCATAATCTGCATAATAATGAATTAGGTCGCTAACCCTTCCTTTATAGCTTTCCAAAACCCTAAATCATGCTGAAACTCTAATTCACTGTTGACTTCCAAAACCCTAAATCATGCTGAAACTCTAATTCACTGTTGACTTCCAAAACCCTAAATCAATGTTGAAACCCTAATTCACTGTTGACTTCTATTTTTATCTCATAATGACTTAAAAGCGCTTTTAACCCTTTTTATCTCAATTCCACTTTCCAAATATAACACCTGTGACTGGAGTGACCTCTAGTAACCATTTTTACCCCTCTTTGGCCCTTTCTATAGTCTAACGGGGTGGTTTAGACCATTAAGCCTCCTCTCTAAAGCTCCTATTTGGAAAGGGACATTACAGTCCTCCCTTTCCAAAATTTCTTGTCCTCAAGAAATACCAGTCCAGGGTGTTGCAACACCTGCTCTCTCTCCCAAGTAGCATCCTCTACTGGAAGCCCTCTTCATTTGATCAAACACTCTTTGATGACCCTTCTCCTCAGTTTCCGCTCCCAAAACTCCAAAACCTCCTCCGGAACTAACTCCAACTATCCCTCCTCATCCAACGGGGGAAGCTCCTCTAATGTGCTAATGAATTGTCCCACTGCCTTTTTTAGGCAAGACACATGGAACACGTTATGAATCTTGCTCCCCTATGGAAGCTCTAGCTCTTAAGAAACCTTGCCTACTCGACGCATGATCCTGTAAGGACCATAAAATCTGGGCTTGATCTTCTCGGCCCCACTCTTCTTCAAAGATGACTGTCTGTAGGGTTGGAGTCTCAAGAAAACCAAATCTCCAACCTCAAAGTTGCGCTCTATCCTGTACCTGTCCACACTTATCTTCTGTCGGTTTTGCACCGTCTGCGGGTTCTCTTTCAACAACTTGAGAATCTCCTAACTCTCTATGATCCAATCCTTGGCCTTGGGATCTCTTCTCTCCCCGAAGACCAAGTCTACCAAAGTGGGAGCATCATTTCCATACAATGCTCGGAAGGGTTTCATACCAATGAACATGTGGAAGGCGGTGTTGTAGTAATTTTGTCCTAAATGTAACCACTTTACCTAGGTTCTCTGTTGTCCTCCTACATAGTTCCTCAAATACCCTTCAACCCACTTTTTGACAATGTCGGTCTGCCCATCTGTCTGAGGGTGATCGCTGGTGCTAGGTGTCAACTCTGTCCCCACCAACTGAAACAACTCTCTCCAAAATGTCCCTATGAACTGATTGTCCCTATCACTGATGATGTTCTTCGACAACCCATGAAGTCTGAAGACCTCCCTGAAGAAAATATCAGCTACCTGCACTGCATTTTACCTTGTTGGTATGGCATAAAAGTGAGAAAAATTGGTCAATCTATCGACCACTACATAGATACAGTCCTTACCCTAGACCTTGGGTAGACCTATGACCATAGATATACTCTCCCATTTCTACTTTGGAATGGGGAGTGGCTGAAGTAGCCCTGCTGGAAGAGAATGCTATGAATTTTTCTACTAGCAAGTCACACACTCATTGATGTGTCTCATAACGTCTTGTTTGAGGCCCTTCCATGAGAAACTCTCTCTGATTTGTCTATAGTTTTTGAAAAACCCCTGATGGCCTGCTAGAGGTGAATCATGAACTGCAGTGAGGATCTTCTTCTTGAGCCCTGAATATGGCACCAAGTAGACTCTATCCTTGTAAAATATGACATCGTCAATGACCCTATACTGTTCATCCTGTATCTGCCCATCCATCACCTCACAAGAAAACTTGTTCTTGGAATATTCCACTAACAAGTGGGATTTCCAATCTATTGAAATCTCCATCAAAGAACATGTTGCAGGTCTCCTCGACAATGCATCAGCCACAATGTTCTTCTTCCCCTTGACATACTCTATGTCAAAATCGAATGCATGTACCTTCGTCACCCATTTCTGTTGGTGCTCACTGAGGTCCTTTTTCTCAAGAAAATACTTCAAACTATTGTGATCGGTCTTGACCATGAATTTGTTGCCCACCAAATATTGTCTGAACTTGGTCAAGGCATGCATGATTGCCAACATTTCCTTGTCATAAATGGAGTACAACCTCTCAGTTTGACTAAGCTTCCATCTCTTGAATACAATGGGGTGTTCTCCTTGCATCAAAACTGCACTGATCCCTTCATCGGATGCATCACACTCTATTACAAATGGCAAGGTGAAGTCTGGTAGTGCCAACACTGGACAAGTGCCCATGACTTCCTTCATGTGATCAAATGCTTCCTGTGATTTTTTGGTCCATATGAAGGCCCCATTCTTGGTAATATCTGTCAGTGGTGCTCCAAGCTGAGAAAACCCCAGATGAACCGCCTGTAATAGTTGCACAACCCGAAGAAGCTCCTCAATTATGTCACGTTCCTGGGCGTCGGCCAATTCAGAATGGACCTGATCTTCTCTTGGTGCACCTGTACCCCCTATGCATTGATGATGTGGCCTAAGTAAAGCATATCTGTCATATCGAACTCACACTTAGAATATTTGGCATATAATGATTGTGCCTTCATGATGCTCAATACCTCATCCAGGTGCCTCATATGCTCTTGCCATGACCGATTATAGATCAAGATGTCGTCGAAGAAAACCAAGACTGGTTTCCTTAACTGATCCCTGAATATATGGTTCATGCAATACTAGAATGTAGCGGGTGCATTGGTTAGCCCAAATGGCATAACCAGGAACTCAAAGTGTCCAAAATGACATTGAAATGTCATCTTCTCTATGTCCTACTCTCGAATGATGATCTGATGATATCCAGAGCATAGATCAATTTTTGAGAAGAAAACTACCCCATGCAATTCATCCATCAACTCATCAATGTGTGGGATAGGGTACCAGTTCTTGATGGTTTTCTTATTCAAGGCTCGATAATCAATGCAAATCCTCATGGTGTCATCCTTCTTCAGAACTAATACAATTGAAGAAGCAAATGGGTTGTTGCTCGGTCTGATGTGTCCCATTGCCAACAATTCCTTGATTGCATTATCTATCTCATCCTTGAAACTCCTAGGATGACGATAGGGGGGGGGGGTGATCATAGGTTTGGCCCCCTCCTCCAACTCAATGGTGTGCTCAAATCCCCTGTCAGGTGGAATTGCCTCAAAGATCTGTTGATGTCGTCCCAATAAATTCTTGATCTCTGTATGGTACTGTTGTCGATCTTCTGAATCCTTCTGAGTAGTGATCAAGAATTCTACAACATATGTTACCTCCCCATGTCTGAATATCCTCTCCATCCTCTTGGATAAAACTATCCTGGGTTCTCCTGTCGACATACCTCTTAGAACAACCTTCTTCCCATCCTGATCTCTGAATCCCATTTCCAAGGTTTGGTAGTTGGTAGTGATTTTTCCCAAGGTAATCATCACTAAACTCCTAACACCACATCTGTGTTTGATAGGTCAACCACATAAAATGTGTCTCTCACTGTGTAGTTGCCTAACTTCATCTCTAAGTTTGGAACTCTATCTAGACACTCCACTATGTGGCCATATGCTACCGCAACATCAAACCCCTCAAACTCCTCTGTTTGAAGTTCCCATCTCGATACTAGTGAAGCGTCGATGAAGTTGTGGGTGGCCCCACCATCTATCAGGGTGATTGCCCATTTCTCCTGAATAATCCCTCTGATACAGAGGGTATCATACCTGGGAACACCAAAAAGGGTCGCTATGACTCCTCCCTTTGTTGGTTTCCTCCTGTTAGCCTGCTCTGGCGGTTTTGGGACTACTAGAGGATGGGCTCCTGCTAGTGTCGGTGGTCTACGGGGAGGCTGCTCCTCTGCTGGTGCTGACTCCTCCTCTGGACTATTGGATCCACTATCCTGCTCCTCCTCCTCACTGTCCACGTTGTCTGTTGATACCTCAATATAATGAATCTCTCCCTTTCCCATGCACCTGCGGCCTGGGACCCAAGGATATATGTAGCTGAAGCAAAGATTCTTCCTCATAAGCTCTCGCCTAGTCTCATCATCCAACTTCTCCTTGCCCTTCCATTCTCTCTGGAATGGCTTCCTGTCTCAATCCCTCTGGGGCACAAATGGTTTGGAGAAATTTTTAGTCTTTGGCACTGATTATGCCAGATATCGAGTGCAAAGGATGGCATCCTGCAAAGTGGGAGGCTTGTATGCCTTCACCCATCCTCTCAAAGGCTTTGTGAGTCTTTCCATGAATAGCATGATTAGCCTGGGCTCTGATATATCTTTCACTGCCATGGCTACCCACTAAAACTCTATGATGAATGTCTCTATTGTGCCATCTTGTCTCAACTGCACTAGATCCCTGAAGTGTATCTCGGGATCCTTCCTTTCAAACCTGTCCATGAGCCTATCTGTAAACTCCCTATAGGAGGTGATGCGACTATGACCCAATGTCACCAATCCATGATACCACCACTCGTGTGCCTCACCCTCCAATTCTAAGGTCACGAAATTGATGGCCTCTATCTCGATCATTTGGTTGAGCTTGTAATACATGTCTAGCTTCTCTACCCAAGCTCTAGTGGTGTAATTGGATGATCCGTCGAAAGAAGGGATGGTGAGTTTCCAAACTTTTCAGATGAAATCGAGGTTATTCCCCTGCTGTTGTTGTGGTCCTCCCCTCTATGGCTCTCCAGGGAGGTTCCTGAGTTTGAGTCCACAGTACTCGACTAAGGTCATGTCCTGATGGAAGTCACGACCCAATGCTGCGTACTCCCTCCTATACTTTGCAATGTCGTCTGCATGAGTGGGTGGCCTCTATGCTATCGATGGAGGTGCTTGTTATAACCCTAAATTGCACCACACATGCTTACCTGGCATCAGGCCAACTCATATCCTTTATTTTCTAAAACACTTTTGTACAACTCTTTAAAAATCCTCTTGAATAAAGGCCCACACGCCCTAACTCATTACTGCACGTGTATACATGCTGGCTGACCCAAAATAGCCCGTGTGTACCGACAAATCATGAAAAAAGGAAAGTTGTCGACGGAACAAAAAGCTATGGGTGAGTTAACTGAAAATCCCGGCCATGCATGACTAAGGGTTCGTCCAAATACCTAGCTCCTTCTAGACTATAAAAGAGGGGGTAGGGGTACCATTTTGAGGAAGGAAGAATATAGCAAAGAAACTCTGCCCATTTACGTATTCCATTGTACCAACCCTTTATCCTTTCCTAATGCCAAAGGAGATTTAAAGCAAAGAAGTTGAAGGACAGAAGAAGAGGAGCCCAGGATCAGGTTCAAGGAGCGGCGGTCGGTCTCAGCTTTTGTAAGTTGACTCATTTTAAGTAATAAAGAGAATGTTTTTCCCATCCCAATTCATGAGCTTTTTATGGTTTGATTAGTTTATGTTTAATTTCTAACCCGTTAGTATATAAGTAGTATGCATGCATAGTTGTTGCTCATCTTGAATGCAGGTCAGCTTTGGAAGGAGCATTGCGAACAAGTAATCAAGGACAACGGAGGATCGACATCAAGCGCTGGTAAAGAGGTAGGTTGATATTTCCATGCATTTACTAAGAAAAGGGGATTTAAATCTAGGGATGAAGGTAGAAAGTAATTTCTATTCAGTCATATCCGCATGCAAAGTATGAACTCTATTTGCTAGTCCGTAGGGTGTTTTTCCCCAACAACAGACTTGGCGACCATACTGGAATTTTATTTAGTTTTTGGGTAGTTTAAAGACTAGTTTTTCTTGCTTGTCTTTTCTTTTCGTTTCTGTAAAGTCTGAGCTAACAGGGAGTTTGGTTTTCCATACCAGCTTTCCCTGGCTTTTGCTTGACTGTGTTTTTCAGGACCCACAGGGGTACACGTGACCTGCACGCGTGTACCCACGCCCTATCCTCTTACAACCCGCTTGTGAACGCTAGATGTAGAGGTAGCAGTAGCGTGTAGGAGTTCAGAGAACCTCAGAGGCAGTCCTCCTCTTCCCTGTCAGAATCACATTTTCTCAAGGGGTTTTCTGGAATTCTGTCTGAGTCTTGTTTGCTAAAAGTCCTATCTCAAATTGTTTTTGCCTTATTATTTTTTCCTTGCATTATTTGTTTTTCTGTTAGAAAGAGTATCCAAGCCTTCAAGGGATCCTGGTTTTCAATACCAGAGGTCTTTTCCTGGTTTGGTCTGTTTGTTTTCTTATTTTCTTAGAGTTTAGATATACACAAGGCCTGTACAAGGTCAGCCCGCGTGTACACGCCCTCTGTCTCTGTTTAGCGCGCGTTCACACACATGTTGTTTGAGTAACAATCGCATGCTTGTACAAGATACTTTTTGTTAAGGGTGAGGCAGTCATCCTCTCCTTTGATAAGAAGTATTCCTCTCAGGTGTTTGAATCTCTGTTTGAACATTCAGTAGCTTAGGATTATTTTTACCCTTAGCTTGCTTTTTCTCATTTAAAACGTTGTTAGAAAAATAATTTATTTTTTTTTACGGTTTTCAGACAAGTGTGAGAGTCATTGTTTTTACAATTGCTATTGTGTGATTTTTTAATATGATTCTTTGCGATCTGTGCTTTAAGCCATAATTGTTTTTCTTGGTTTTTTTCTTGTTGGTATTTTCCCTTTCTTGATTTACTAGCACTTAAAAAATAAAAAATCTCTTTTCATTTTCTTCTTTGGTTGAAGAGTGTGTTTCTACATCATTAGCTAGGGAAAAGTCTTTTATTTCATAAGTTTTTGTAGTTCACTTAGATCATAAGTAGCTCGTATTCGAGCGAAATTCCTTTGAGTTTGTTGTCCAAAATCTTAGAAAAGTTAAAAAATCTTTCTTTTGAAAAGTTGTTGAAATTTTGCATTCAGTAAAAGTTTTGTTTTCAGCTTTTTTATTCATTTTTTTCTTTCATCTTTTACACATCATTAGTTTCACCCTCATACCCCTTGACATAAGACAAAGCCATAAAAGTAACACTAAATTTAAAATCTACTAGAATTTTATGTTTGTAGGGTTCACAAACTAGTTCAAGACTAGGGCCTTGGATTAGGTTGGAGAGGAAACTCTTCAAGGCCATTTAAAATAAAAAATTGGAGTCTGAGATAGGGAGTGTCTAAGTCTAGTTTCATGGAAGTTATTTGGGAGCCCCCTCTAACACAAGGGATAAACATGAGGTCGCGTGCGGAAAGGTAGCGGAGATAACCCCTCTAAAGTCGGACCAATCGTAGTGGAGAACACATATAGAGGGCTTGTTTTGGGATTTCGTCGTTTGCATTTACCATGGGGCTTTGTGGGTCTCGAATCTGTTCGAGGTCCTCAGTTGTCTTTTGGACCATTTTCTCTCAATACCCTTGACAGGTTTCGGGCTCAATACCCTGCTCATTGTGGTCTACCCGACTTTCGACTGCACCTGCCTGGTGACTATTCGCGTGCTGGCAACCTAGTTGGCAATCTTTGTTAGGGACATACACAGGTAACTGCGGGGGTATACCACGGTACCTAGGATAGACATTGGGCCACGCTTTGCAGAGTATACCCGACGGGTTCTTCCGTGTTCGAGTTGCACTTGCACCGGTAAGTTGCTCTAGTGTTGGTTGTTGTAACTGTTCTTCCAATTAATTTAGTGTTTGCTTGTCTTATCTTCTAGGGACTTTTTTCTTAGTGTGTGTTACTTTTGAGCATTTAGACTACCTTAGAGTGTATTGGATATTCTCACATAGTGGAGGATCCTGAGCTCCACCGCACAAAGGATTCTTGGCCTACCGTCGGTTACACTGGAGCCACCCCCGCCCCCATTAAGGCGGAAGCTAAACCAACAAGGGTCTTTTGAAGAGATCGGGTTACAAACCATTGTGCCCGAACAACCCCTGGAGGAATCAACCATTTTGGACCTTGAAGAAACTGCTCTTGGCTCGGTTGAAACCCCAACCACTGAGCTCTCAGCACCTTTCATTGTACAAATTCAATTTTACAAGCACCAGACAGTGTCGCACGCAGCAATGGAAACAAATGTTGTTACTTCTTTTGGGAATTCTTCAGTTCCCACCACAGTTGTCACCACATGAGAGTCATATCCTAACCTACCGTCGTCGGTCTGATCCACCATGGTATCGACTGCAACTACTTCACACAGTGGTCCGAACTCATTTTTGGCAGCGGCCACAACCCCTTTCACACCTAGTGCGACATGCCCTCCGTTCTCATACGGTATGCCTAGTTCGGGTACAAGTCCTGTACTGTCCTACTCCACTTTACAGACTTTGGGTCTAGGGGTAGGGAGCTCTAGCACTCCTCTGCAAGGTCACATGGGGGGCACTCCTATCCATTTTAACACTTTTTCCTTACGCAGGAGGTCATATCCCTCCTTCGTCCCCTTCACTCGGTGGTTCGCATCAGCAATCCGCTGGGAAACTTACACACAATAGTTTATTTGGAGCGGGGAGTCAAGGACCAACTTCTCATAGTATGTCGGTAGTTTCGACACCGTTTTCTTGGAATGAAATGTTTGGTAACAACACCTTCTTGTCAGTCGCTTTCCTGACTGGGGGCAACCCCATTTTTGGACAATCTACTCCTGGGAAGGGTACTATTCCTGCACAGGGGGAAAACTTAGTAGGACCTTGGAATTCAGGGCAAGGATCCGTTCCCTCCTCCGGAATGTCGATCTAGGGTAATTCTTTCCACAATCAATGGAACCTCAGACAAATTACTATGCCTATCCCTATGGGACCGGCATGGGGTAATCCTTCCCAAAGTCCTTCGAACACAATGCATGCCCAAAAATCTGTGTCCTATTTTGGAAATCAACCGATGATGTCTCCACATATGAAAAATCCTTACGTTGGCCAGAGCCATGGTTTTAACCAAAATCCGGGCCAACAACCAAACTTTTCCTGGCAACCTAGTGCTAGTTAAACTCCAGGACCCTTTTTCCCAGGTTATCAGCAACAACCCAAACTACCTTTCCTAGCGAATTTACACTTGCCAGATTTGACGAGGTTGTTGAATGACCCTATTTGTCACGATCCGCATTGGCCTCCTATGCCGACGAAGCTGCCTTCAGACATTCCAAAGTTCGAAGCCAAGCCTAATGAAGATCTGGAAGATCATGTGACTACCTTTCATCTTTGGTGCTCATCTAACTCATTGAAAGATGACTCCATACAGTTGTGATTTTTTCAACGTACTCTCATTGGGAGTGCCGTGAAATGGTACATTGATCTCGATCGCTCAAGATACTCTTCTTTTGGCGAATTGGCAATGGCTTTCCTTAACCATTTCCAGTTACCTGTGAGATACGACGTTGGCACAAAGTTTCTCGCTAATTTCTAATAGACAACAACGAACCATATCCTTGATCACATCTAAGAATGGAGATGCCAGAAGAGTTTAATCAAAGTATTGGTCCCACCAGCATTCCTGTTTGAGTGGTTCCTTAAGTCTTTGGTCCCACAGTTATCCAAAGACGTCGTGACATCCAGATTTTTCTCTGAATAAGACACCATCATGAGGGCTCAACAGTTTGAGCTCATCTATTCTCAGTCCGGTTTATTATACAACATCTTTCCAGATGCACCACGTTCAATACTGGATAAAACTAGACAGAGAGTTGGACCACATGCCGATGGTATCGTCGGTTCAACACAAACTAAGCCCACTGAGCAATTAACAAAGCAGTTGCAGCAGTTATCCATACAACACACAGTGGCCAGCCAAACTACTGCTTTGGCTGCTCCCCCTACCCAAACGTTGGAGGTACACACAGTGTAGTTGACTAACCCAAAGGCCCCCTAGCATCCTGAAGGGAAGAAAAAACAACGAAATAAGGGTAAGGGGGATAAAAAACCCAACGATAATGCTGGCGCGGACAACACTAAAAAATGGAAGGCGAGGTATCCTTGCAACTTATGTGTGGAAGACCACCCAACCCATCTATGTCCTCGACTTGCAGAGGACCAAAAATTTGCCATGCAGCAACAACAGGCGGTGTTGACAAACCCATTTCAACATGGGCAAAATCTAACTCAAGCCTTTGCAAGTACGGAAGGGGGCAGCCAGGAAAACTTCCCACCTCTGAAAAATCCCTCATCTGCGAACGTATATATGGTTAGGGGTGATGCTTTCATATCGACTAGAGTGCATAGTTATAGTAAACCAAGCGCTTCTGAGAAGGGCAAAGAAGCTGACCTCCCATCTCTTCCTCTACAGATTGAGAAGACGTTGGGAGAAACAATGACACACATTCCAAAAGGTGCATTTAAAAAGGCTTCTCATAACCCAAATGCAAGGGCCGCCTAGAACTACTTTGTGGTGGAAGATTTATCACAAACCCCTTGTGCGATGTCTGCTTTGGAGGTCCTCCAAATTTTCCCTTCTCAGAGAAAATCCTTGTTAACTGCATTGGGCTCTACTGAGACTTGTAATCTGGGTACCAACATGTTAGATACAACCGACTTAAAACCTTGTTTGCCTTACCACGTAGCGTTTTAGATAGTAGTGGCTTACCCCACAAAAACTTTTACATGGAATATCTTCCGCACGGTGGTCGACGAGGGCACCTCAACATGCATTATGTCGTTGGCATGTTGGAAGGCCATTGGCTAGCCCATTTTGTCTCCATCACCTACTCTCCTCACTGCTTTCGATGATCGTTCGTTCCGACCACATGGCATCGTTCCTTCTTTCCCCATGCAGTTAGGAGGGAAGACCGTGTGTGTCGAAGTAGAGGTAGTCGATGCTCCCCTTGACTATAATCTCTTGTTAGGATGGAGTTGGACTTATGCTATGCAAGCTGTGGTTGCTATAGTTTTCTAGGTCTTGTTGTTTCCACACAAGGGTCGGATAGTGACCATCGATCAATTGTCTTTCTCCAGACCTGACCCAGCTTTGGGGGCATCCACGGTCCCAATGATTGATAATCCTCAACCAGGTGTCGTCAACGTAGGAGTTGGTTTGTGCCCATCTTTGATGGGTACCTTCGGTTACCCACCTCCGCAGGTCGATATCAAATTATATCTAATCACCATAAGGTTGAGATTTTTCAAGTTTCGTCGTTCCGCACAACTTACTTCGAGGATCCATGGATTCTTCCTTCCCCATCAGCCATGATGGATGAGACAGGGCACCCCGCCATGTCCATGCCCTTATCTGTCGCTGAAGTAGCATACTCTTTAGTCCAGCTATATTTATCTAACCCTGATCCGACTCCTGCACAAGAGTTAGATCCACTTCTAAATCCTATTTGGGCTGAGGGTTCTCTCGCTAACGTTGATTCGTTAGACTTATTCTTGCCTTCTGATGAAGCAGAAATCGAAGCAATGACTAGACCGGACAAACCTTGGGAATATCTCCATCACAGATCATATTTTCTCCCAGAGTTAAGCCGAATCGAAGCAGGAGAATTCCCCGTGACCATGATGGGAGATCAGATGTGTCCTATTAACCTCCTAGCTACACATGAAATTTATGCTGAGGGAAATATGGCAACTATCATTGAAACTATACCAATCAACATCTCCCAAAACCCTGGCGTCATGGAGAACGTCTTTGTCGGAGCAGATTTCTCCCCCGAAGAGATTCAAATCTACATGGATCTTTTCAAAGAATTTCGTAACGTTTTTTCCTGGTCTTATGAGGAAATGCCAGGTATCGATCCAAAAATAGTTGAACATGAAATCACAATGTATCTTGATGCCAAGCCTGTTCGACAGAAACTTCGTCCAGTTAATCCCAAGAAAGTAGCAGCCATCAAGATTAAGGTTGAGAAATTGCTAAAGGAAAGTTTTATCTATCCTATCCATTTGACTCAATGGGTGTCGAATCCTATGTCGGTCAATAAAAAACAAGGCACGATTCGTGTATGTACCGATTTTCGTGATTTGAACAAGGCATGTCCCAAAGATAATTTTCCAACACCGTTCATCGACCAGATCATTGATGAATGTGCTGGTTGCGAAGCCTTTTCTTTCATGGAAGGTTTTTCGGGATATAATCAAATCCAAATCAAACCCGAAGACCAACACAAAACGACATTCATTTGTTCGTGGCATACATTCTCATATTGTAAGATGCCTTTTGGTCTTAAAAATGCTGGCGCCACCTTCCAGCGGGCCATGTCTTTTGCTTTTCATGATCTCAAGCATATAGTCGAGGCCTATCTATATGATTTAGCATCACGATCTCGCAAGAGAATGGATCATCCTACACACCTTAGACTAATCTTTGAATGCTATCGCTACTTTAGGATTCACTTGAATCCAAACAAGTGCACCTTCTGCATAACGTTAGGAAGTTTTCTAGGTTTCATTGTATCAACAACAGGGATCATGTTCGATCCTCTCAAGGTGGAGGCAATAATCCAGTTGCCTCCCCCACGCACAATCCTACAACTTCAGAGTCTACAAGGCAAGGCGAACTTCTTACGACGCTTCATCGCCAACTATGCCAAAATCACCAAGGGCTTTATGCATTTACTGAAGAAATACGTTCCCTTTTTCTAGGACGAATATGCTCAATGCTCTTTCAACGCATTAAAACATGCCCTCACAACTGCGCCTCTGCTATGGCCACCTAACTATAACAAATATTTCTTATTATATTTGGCTGCCATAGAGTCAACCATTGGCATGGTTTTAGTTCAGGAAGATGATTCATTCTTAGAATACGTGATCTATTACCTGAGTCGAGGCCTTGTAGGACCACAACTCAATTATTCTCATATTGCAAAACTTGCATTGGCAGCAGTTCATGTTGTTCAACGGTTCTGTCATTATGTTTTGTTTTGCAAGACCACCGTCATTGCTTTCGTGAATCCATTCCAGTACATGTTGACACGACGGGTTATAGGCGGAAAAATCAGTAGATGTATAGTCATCCTCCAGGAATTTGACTTAGACTTCGTTTCAATAAAGTCCAAAAAGTCATTGGTCTTCGCAGATTTTATTTCGGAACTTCCGGTTGAGTTAGGTGACGTTGTGCCTGAAGAATTACCTATCCGGGGAGATATGTTTTTGATCACATCTTCAGATCCCTGGTACAGGGATATACTTATCTATCTCCAGAATTTGAAGTTCCCTACTTCTGCTTCTCGTGATGAGCGTTGGCGTATACGCCATCAGGCTAAGAATTATCTCATACTCAATGATACATTGTATCGAAGAGGTGTAGACTGCATCTTACGTCGATGTCTCACACATGAGGAGGCAGTCATCGTGCTCAACAATTTCCATATTGGAGCTTGTGGTAGTCATTTGTCTGGGTTGGAAACAACCCAAAAGATTCTACGAGCAGGTTACTTCTGGTCGACGCTTATCAAAGATTGTGTAGAATCGATCAAGAAGTGTTATCCGTGCCAAGTCTTTTCTCGGAAGATGAGGGCACATCCTGCTCCTATGTTTCCTGTCATCACAGTTGGTCCCTTCACCAAGTGGGGGATTGATTACACTACTTTCAACCCCCCATCAGCAAAGGGGTACCTCTATATCATCATAGCTATAGACTACTTCACTAAGTGGGTCGAATCTATGCCAACATTTAAAGATGATGGAGAGACTGCAACTCTCTTTTTATTCAACCAGATCATAGCAAGGTTCAGCGTCCCGAGACAGATTGTTACTGGCCATGGCAGTCACGTTCAGAACCAAATGATGACCAAGTTAACATCAAATATTGGGTTACGGCAAGATCATTCATCACCCTACTACCCCCAAACCAATGGGTAGGTGGAAGCTGTAAACAAAACTCTTAAGACTATTATACAACGAACTATCAACTCAGCCAAGTCAAATTGGAATTTGATGTTATACTCGAAATTATGGGCTTACCAAACATCTGTTAAGACTGCAACTGGTTTCTCACCTTTTCAACTCGTTTACGGGTTGGAGGCAGTCTTTCCCATCGAATGTCAGATCCTATCTTTAAAATTGGCAGTACAATTATTGCCAGACACTTCTCCACTTAAAGAACAGTTAGTACACCTTGAGAAGCTCAATGAGCAGCGTCATGATGCGTCCCTGGCTAATGAGGCTCACAAAGATAAGGTCAAGTGTCAGTATGATGGGTCCGTTCATCCTCGGATTTTCTCTGAAGGCGACCTTGTCCTGGTCTATGACCAAGATAAGGACCCCCTGGGGGCAGGAAAATTCAAACCCATGTGGTTCGGACCCTTCATCATAAAAAAGTTATTAAAAAAGGGTTCTTATCATTTGGTTGATTTTGAATGGAATGCTTTGGCGGAGCCTAGAAATGGGCTCTACCTCAAGAAGTATTACTCATAGACAAGTCTCTATGGGTAACTTTTTGTAACATATGTATAGTCTTTGTACTATTACTTTTTAGTTTCTTTTAAGTGTTATGGACGTGTCATTGATGTTATCTTTCGTCAATATGGTAGATGTCAAGTGATTCTGAGGTGTTCGTTGGGTATGCAGACGGTGCTAGTTGACACACTCAGAGGCTTGCCTCCGCAGCTTGGGTAATCTTTACACCTTAGGGTCAGTTGTTATCTTCCGTAGGTATATTCTTAGGTGACACCACAAATAATGTCGTCGAGTATAGTGCAGTTATTGAGTTGCTTCGTGATGCCTTGTCATTGGGTATCTCTCATCTCCAGTTCTATCTCGATGCTCAATTGGTTGTGTCATAGCTAAACAGAGTATACTGGGTTCATGATCCAACTTTACATCGAAGATTCCTTAGGGTACGTCTCTTAGAATGAAACTTTGATTATATTACATATTTTCATGTTCCTAGGAGATTAAACTAAATTACAGATACTCTAGCTAATCAAATTTTAGATTGGCATCTTGCACACATATGAAAGAACATTGACATAAGCATGTAAATACATTTTTTCACACGTGATCCATAAGACACAAAATATCAAAAAACCATATATAACATCATAAAATAACCAGAGTACATAGATGGATGCAAGCACCTCAAAAATGGGACTAATAACGAGTCATAGGGCTTATGCCCTCAAAAAATATATACAAGTAAGTGCTCGTGGCACATAAAAAGTCTAAATAGGTTCAGGGCCTATGGGCCCTGTTATAATAGTCCACAACATGGGCTAAACGCCTAAACAATCGGACCCACATCCGAGGTGCCCCCACTACATGAGGCTGCATGGATGGAGGCAAGTCCTTTATCTCTACCATCGGGACTGTGCGAGTGAGTGCAGCGAAGTTCCGCTCAACTCATCTAAGGACCCTCTCAGCCTCCCCGGCTGGGAGGTTCCCTGCTACTGCTTCTCCTCCAGTGGCAACAACTGCAATTTCTGGCCAAGGACGACGCCTATTCCGTGCATAATCAATAGGTCGCACGGGTCCCACATATGCATGCAACAAACGTATACCCATCAAATACTCTGGCATACAAAAAAAAAACATGATATATATAACAAAAATGACATAAAAATTACATATGAAAACAAAAAAAACTACAAAGGTGGAGACTTACCCATCTCCCCTCGCTCCTCACCAAGAGGCACGGGTATCTCAGGATCTCTAGAAAAATCTATCCCTGCATATGGGTAATCCTCAATCACAGGGATATGCCATGACAGCCACACAAATAATTCATCATCAAAGGACTCATTGGTCCTTCCACCACCCTGTCGTGGCAGTAATACTACCCATCTACACACTGCAGGAAAAGAGGCATGATGTCTTCGTACTACTTCCTGAGGACTAAAGCTTGGAACTCTCTCAAAGAAGAATGAACACAAAATCGTCCCGAACCTGAAGTTCCTTTGTTTCTACTGTCGGAAATCTGTCAATTGCCTCTTCATGCACTCAAGCAGTGTGGTACTCCAGTCAAAAATCTGTGCATTCAAGAACTAGATAGCACAGTGCATCTGTGCATGAGATGGCCGATGCAAGATGCAAGATACCATATATATATAATATGCAGAACATAAATGAAATGCTAGAAATGACAGAATAACAGTAAAATATCCAGCATAATCTTCACAATACACATAAATGATATACGAAATAGCAACAGAAATAACACTTTGAATCAGGTAGCAATGTTCACAGGCCTCTTCGAGGGGGCAACC
>ML832211.1:53311-68043 GCA_009831015.1 Picea engelmannii | reverse complement strand
TGTAAACCAATAATATTTAGTTAAATTTAAATACTATTGGAAAACAATTGAATTTATAAGAAGGGTAAAACAAATTCAACTAGAGCAGAACTTTTTAAAACGATTCAAAATTGATATCCAATTTAACTGTAAGATATTATTATAATCACAAAATGAGGGTATGCTAGCTAATTAAGGAACTAGTAATTCTGACATCTGGGCCATAACATTCGCCTCCTTATTTAAGGTATAAAGACTCGTTGAAGGAACTATTTAAGGAAACATCTACTTCGGTAAAAATGTTAAGTGCCTCTAGTGTGTGTGGGACCAACGTTGTTGTTGTGTACAACAGGCGAGTAGAGTTGTGTGTCAGATGTGTAAATAGTAACCCGTTTTCTCCTCAATCAACCACACAGCAGGTGAGACATGGGGGAAATTCGTATAAAAGAAATGAATTTGCCAGAATGGATTGCCAGAGAAAAATTTGAAAAGAAATTTTTACACAACAAAAATTTCCAGAATCGACTTTGCCAGAATAAATTTTACCGAAACAATTTCACAACGAAATTGACATAAACGAATTTTGACAAAACCAAATTTACAGGAAAGTTTTCACCGAACGAATTTTCCATTAAGCAATATAAAATGTAAAATATCCATTTGAGGTATGAAATATAAAATCGCCATTGAAATAATATCACTGACATGCCCAAAATATAAAAATGCCATTTGCAATATCTATCACATCGGTTTATGAGTTTGCTTCTTATCAATGCAACAACTATCCGGGATTCACTATAAAAATTGTTTTTATAAAGGAAGGTCACGGCTATTACACATTAACACTTATCACAGGATGACTCATAATAACACACAGTAATGATTCTACACAATACTAATACACTGTCTACAATTATACCACATTAACACACAATATTATCCTGCATTAACACACAGTATTATACACAATATTAACACATTGTCTACAAGTATTAACTCACGATAATGATTATACACAGGAATGATTAACAGACAACATTAACACACCATCTATGGTTATATCGCATCCTTGTATATACAACCACGAAATATAACTATACCAGTGTTTGTTAATGACTGTAAGGCTATACAACAATAATTTAAATGTGAATAAATCACATCTAGGAATATAAAGTGACGAAGAGTAATGCAGAAGCATAAGGTTCCTACCAAGGAACAGTAAAAACCAACCAGAACGCTAACCACAAAAATTTTAGGCAATCAAACGAGTGGGAAAAAGCTCAAGAAAGAATTCATCCATTATTACTATGCAAAGACAAATTTGCCGAGAAAAAGGGCCTTCAAACAGTCATAGGGTTAAATTGCGAGGGATACGATGCAACACAGTGCAGGTTCATCCATCAATAGATAAAACGCAGACATAAACTTATCCATCGAACATAAAATGCACAATAAAGAGCTTCTCCATCAATCAAAATCAAGGTTATTAAACACATCAAGGAGGACAGAAAACCATTCAACCAAGGACAACAACAGAGGTAGACGATTGAGTTCGTCCTTCGCTTCACCATCCTCGCACAGAAAAGCAGGGCATTGAGATCCATAGGTATTTTAACACTAAGGCAACGACCATAGATCAAGCTCCTGGCCGTCTTCTTAGGCGAGGATTGGCGAGCTAGGGATAAAGGAAAACAACGCAAGGGTCTCAATCAACACCACAGGGATGTCAAGTCACGCGGGAATGAAGACCATGGGAGATCAATCAACCAGAAAATCAACTTGGCTAGGAAAAAGGGTCTGCTAACAATCTAAACATCCAAACCATTTACGATCAATATTTAGGTCCAAGCATAAGTCCTAGTGCATTCTTCTCTACAAAATAAAAGAGCACACCATTGGCTTAATGCCGCTTCGAATGGCATCCTGCGCTCCGTGCAACTCCCGCTCGCTGACCGTCGAGACTACACCGGTACCTCCCAGCGAATGCTAGGGGTACTCTTCTTCCCCCTTAGCCCCCCAAGCTGCAAAGGGGCCATAGACACAATCTAGAGGCTACGTCTAGCTCCCACCTCGCCTCACAAGGCCAATCTACCACTCCTTTCCAAGCTAGGAAATCCCAACTCCCACAAGTAAATCAGTGAAGTCCCTATTCCTATAGTGTAACGTTACACTAACATTCGGTCCCCTTCTTCCTTCTCCTCCCTCTCTTTTATAGAGTTTTTGAACTTCCTTTCTTTCCCTAAATCTCATTTAATTGAAGTTTTAATAAAAAAATCCTAAAAATTCTCCCTCGTACAAGTGTCACCCATCCCCCACGTTTCTCCATTAATTATTTTCTTTAATTAATTAATTCTCTTATTTTCCCCACCCACCTAGAGTACTCCTAAAATCACTCCTAGATGTCCCTAGATTCCCTTACAGGTTTTAAAATCTTTCCTTAAAATGAAATTGCTAAATAAGTTTAAAAATAGAAGGTTCTTAAATGCAGATTCTTTACTAAGTTGGTTTCCCACTTTTTACCATGTGTTCCGCTCTTTCCCTCTTTAGGCTACCTCCTTTCCCTAATTTCCTAATTTTTATATTTCCCTCATTCCCCTTTCATTAGAGCTAAAAACAACAGTTGTGCAATTAACCTCTTTTTCCTTTTATGATTAATTTTAGTTTTTTTTTTTTTTTAACTATCGAAAGTTAAAATAATTAAATTTCTTCTTTACATTTTATATCCACAGATTTTATTTAATTTCTTACTCTCTTCATTTTACCCCAAAAATTTATGAAGACCAAAATTATTACTTAAATGCTTTTTATTTTAAATTTTGTTATTTTATTTTTATATGGATATTTTCTTAAGGGTAGACAAAATTTTACACCTAGCGAAGTTTTACACTTAGAACTTAGATTCTGAGCTAGGCGACATTTAATTAGGGAAGTTGTTTTAAAATTTCTTAATGTGTTGTTTGTCTTAGGGCCATCTAGATTCATCCATCTATCATCATCAACGCGACGTGCCCTTCAGGACGCACTAGGTGCTCCAAGGGTGCCACTCGCCTCATAATTTCCTTTGTGCGACGTGCCCTTTAGGATGCACTACGTGCTCCAAGGGTGCCACTCGCCTCTTGACTGATTGGTAGACATCAATAACCCCTGGAGTCAACACTCTGCCAGGTGAACTTGTGGGAGACTAAGGGCTTCTAAGGAATAAGGCCCCCACCTTATTGCCCGTCCCTTAGAATCATCGTGAGCGAATGTCGCACTCTGCCCTCACGACATCGTACTCCTCTCAAACTAGGTAATCATTAACCTACAGTTCAAGCCACAGCGGGAGTGCTAGTAGGCTGTGGCAGGGCTGTTGTCCACACATCTCCCTCAACCTCTCTGGCAGTCATATGCGACCCCTTTACTCCATATGTGAGTCTCATCGGCAAGCTATTGTTAGCCTGCATCATCAAAAAATCATGTCAGAACATATCCATAACATATCATCTAGTCATATGCACTAATATCACAGTAAAACAATCAAACCCCAATGGCACAGTCCCCGACTTGATCTAGAGTCCAAGGGGTTCCATTGATGCCTCTGCATCCTCAATGTCCAAAACCCTGCACACTTAGTAAAACCGAGTCAATAGCACCTGTCTATGTCAATTTAGTAAAACATCATGTCATCTAGCATAATGCATCATAATCAAAGTCAAATGTTTTAATATCATAATGATCTGGATCACTTGCGAGCAAGTGTCCCCAAATAATAAGTTCACTTAGTGTGCCAGAGAGGGATGTTACATACACCCCCTCTTGGTCAAAACTTCATCCTGAAGTTTCACAGTGTAAATGCCATAATAAGTGTATCGTAGTATCATATTTCTATCTATCAAACAAAAATGGAAACTGCTGGCGCATATCATATGCGTCCTCCCTGGTTGCTGAGTGCGGACTATAATTCTCCCACTGGAACTTGACTTGATCTACCATTCGACGTCGTAGTTGTTGAATGCGATGATCCAAGATGTAGACCGAATCAGTTGTGAGTGATCCCTCATCCGATACCTGGAAGGAACTCATGTCAATATTGTGTGTCAGATCACTAATATAATGTCTCAAAATAGATACATGAAAAACATCATGCATATGCCTCAAGGAATCAGGCAAGGCTAGTCGATAGGCCATGGGCCCCTTTCTCTCCACAATATCAAAAGGTCCCACAAACCTAGGAGAGATTTTATCTCCCTTTCCAAACTTGATGAAACTCTTATGCAGTTTAACTAGCAAGAAGACTCGATCGTCGACCTCATAACTAAGGTCGGCTCGGTGCAGATCGGCATAACTCTTCTGTCGATCCTGCGCTTCTTTAATCCTTTGTCTTATGGTTTGCATTTGTTCTTCCATTTCTTGGATATCTTTTGATCCCACCAAGACCCTATCCTCAAGCCGATCCCAACTCAAGGGCGTCTGACACGGTCACCCATAAAGAAACTCGAAAGGCATCATCTTAATGGTGCTCTGGTAACTGTTGTTGTAAGCGAACTTCACTAATGGAAAGAATTCCTCCCAACACTTTTGTTGGTCTATCAAGTACATGTGCAACATGTCCTCCAAGGTTTGGTTCATTTGTTCGGTCTACTCTTCAGTCTCCGAGTGATACGCAGTACTAAAGTTAAGTTGGGTTCCCAAGGCCTCTTGGAAAGTTGTCCAAAATCGTCCAGTAAACATCGATCCTCGATCAGATATAATATTCTTAGGCACGCCATGCAGCCTCACAATCTCACTAATGAAAACTATAGCTATGTTAGGTGCCTCATATGTCATACACACAAGAATAAAGTGAGCACTCTTCCTCATAGTGTCTACTACTACGAAAATCGAGTCGTGTCTCCTTGTCGTCAGTGGCAATCCAACAATAAAATCCATCGAAATAACCTCCCATTTCGATTCTGGAATAGCATGCGGTTGTAGTAATCTTGTTGGCTGTCTATGTTCAGCCTTTACCTGCTGACATTCTAGACATCTAGCCACATAGTTGACTATGTCGGCCTTCATTCCCTTCCAAAAGAATAAGGGTTTAAGGTCTTCCCTCATCTTCGTGACTCCCGGATGAGCCATGTATACTGCTCTATGAGCCTCGCTTAGGATCAACTTCCTCAACTCATCATTTGGCGGCACGTAAATATGACCTTTAAACCTCAATAAACCATCGCCATCAAATGAAAATCCCTCAAATAGTGGTACCATCATTGTGTTTTATCCAATAAAAGCCTTGACCTCTTTGTACCAGTCATCGTCATGCTGTAAAGTTAGAATCTTTTTACATAGATTCATCTGAAGAGACAACATTGAAAATATGCGTGGTTTTTGACTCAAAGCATCTGCCACTTGGTTCATTGTTCCCTTTATGTAAGTAATCTCAAATTCATACTTGCTAAGTAGTTCCGACCAACGTCACTGTAGTGTGTTCAAGTCACTTTACGTAAAAATGTGTTGTAGTCCACAAAGGTCAGTCTTTAGTTCAAATTTTCATCCAACAACATAGTGTCTCCTAACCTTCAAGGCATATACGATGGCTAATAACTTCAAATCGTGCATCACGTAGTTCTGTTCATGCCTTCTCAGTTTCCTTGAAATGTATGCAATTACTCATCCATCCTGCATCAAGACTCCGCCTAAGCCTTCCTTGGATGCATCCGTGCATACCAAGAAGTCTGCATCCATGTTAGGGACCTTTAGTATCGGCATTATTGTCAACAAATCAAGCCTCTGAAACGCTTCCACGCATTTCTCGGTCCAAACAAACTTCTTGTTTTTCTTCGACAATTCCGTGATCAGATTTGCTATCTTCGAAAACCCCTCGATGAACCGTCGATAGTATCCTGGAAAACCCATGAAGCTACGAACTTTTGGGACATTTGTCAGCGCAGTCCATTCAATAATAGCCTCGACCTTTGTTGGATCCAAAACGATGCTCTCACCGGAGATGACATGCCCTGAGTAGTGAATCTTCGATTGGTAAAAAGAGCATTTGGACATCTTCCCATACAATTGTGCTCTCGCAGACACTGTAGTACCAAGTGCAAGTGCTCGTCATGCTCCTCCATCATCCGAGAGTAAATGAAAATATCGTCAATGAATACTTGGACGAACTTGTCCAAGTACTCGCGGAACACCCCATTCATCAAACTCATAAATACCCTTGGGTCATTTGTCAGTCCAAACGGTAAAATAGTAAACTCGTAATGTCCAAACCTCGTCTTAAAGGTGTTCTTAGGGATTTCATCCTCCTTGATCCGCAACTGGTGATACTTTGATCGCAAATCGATCTTAGAGAACACCATCACACCCTTCATTTGATTGAACAGATCATCAATTCTCAGTAATGCATGTTGATTCTTGATCGTAGCCGTGTTCAGTTGACGGTAGTCAATGCAAAGCCTCCACGATCCATCCTTCTTTCGTATGAAAATAATAGGTGCACCCCACAGTGACACACTAGGACGTATCAGTCCCAGGTCAAACAACTCCTTCAATTGCATTTTCAACTCTTGTAACTCTAGAGTCGACATCCGATAAGGCATTCTTGCTATCGGTTCAATCCCCGGTTTTAGGTCTATGGTAAACTCCAATTCTCTTTCCAGCGGCATCCCATGTAACTCCTCTGTAAACACGCCTGCAAACTCTCTCACCACCGGAAGGTGTTCTAGACCTTCTGCTACTCCCTTCTCGTTTAACGCAAGGATCACATAAATCTTGCACCTCTTGCGCATACTCTTCCATAGATGTAAGGAAGAGATGAACCTTAGGGAAACTCCCTAGTTCTAGCCTACAATCACATGTCTCTGTCCCTCATTATCGACCAAGCTCAATCGTTTTGTCTTAGAGTTGAGTATTGCCTCATGCGATTCCAACCAATCCATACCAATTACAACATCATAAGATCCTAAGATCGTGACGTACAAGTTGGCCCTAGTGACAAACTCTCCCAGGTTAAGGGCACAACCCGTAACCTTTCCCCCGACCTTTTGTTTAGCTCCCGAGGCCATCTCCACGAAGCTAAACTCGTCCTGCTCGAATGCCTATAACTTAATCCTTTTTAGCGTTGCACCAGAAATGAAACTCTCGGTAGCACCAGGATATATCAAAATACTAAGGGTCTGGTCAGCAACAATACCTGTCATCTCGAGCACAGTTGACTGGTGCTCTGCCTGGCTGTTATTCACCATTGCATGAATCTGATGGGCCTTACCCATATCTCCCACGGTAGTGGGTTCGGCTGATTCGGATTCTTTGGTCCTCTCCATAGGGCAGTCACGCTAGTAGTGTGGCTCCCCACATGTCCAACACCCCTTCTTTGGCCCAATAGTCCTTGTACTCGAAGTAGAAGATGAAGGCCCACCGACCCGGAACCTTGGTCGATTTTTCTAAACTGGCCTAAACTGCTGCTGCTGCGAGCGGTGCTACTGTTGATGTTGTGGTCCCTGATAAGGTGTCCATTGTTGAGGCGTCATTTGTTGGGGTGTAGTGAAAGTGGATCCCCTTTGGAAGCCACGATATCTCAACGTATGTCTCGCTGGTGTCTAGTGTTACTGTGTCCCAGATGAAACCTGCCCTACTGGTCTCACTAGAGTCCTGGTCTGACCCCCACTGATAAGATCCTCCTCTGCTATGAGGGCCTTCTGGACAACATCGTGCAAGGTTTGGGGCATCAAAATCCTAACCTTTGCACGTAGGTTGTCGTTAAGGCCGAATACAAACCTGTTGAACTTAAGTTTCTTCATGTTAAGTTGTGGAGCATACCGGAGTAACTCCATAAAACGGGGCTCGTACTTGGGCACCGTACGACCTCCCTGCCATAAGCTGTTGAAGTCATTGAGATGACACTCAAATAATTCCTCTGGAAGGTACCTCTCTCGGAACTGTTCCTTGAACAGTTCCCATGAAACGTCTTCGACGACCATGTTCATTAGTGGTAGGAGTGTCTTCCGCCATAGAAGAGCGCTCCCCTTCAGTTGAAAGACTACCATGTGGACCTTCATGTAGGATGTATAATCGCGAAGTGTGAATCACATCGCCATGTTCTCGAACCATGCCTCGACGACTGTGCCATTCGAGGCACCAAAGAACTTGAGAAATTTGACCTTCTTGAGTTCACGGTAAATGCTACCAGTACCAACTGGAGTGTGCGGTGGAACCTCAATGGGTGTCAACACTCTAGCCTCATCTCTATCCAAACGGCTGATCAGTGCCTCGAACATGAACTGAAAAGATCTCATCATTTCGACTACATCGCCAACTACTATCTGCTCCTGTCTGAGAACCTACTGGTCACCCTGGGGGTTAGACACCTCAGTTGTGGATGCTACAGCAAGTATCAGGCCTCCTCCACTAGCACCCCGTCGTCTTCCTCCATGGCGTCCTCTAACCATGATTACCTGCACTCACACAATCAACTCGATTAGCAATAGTATAATCAAATCATGTCAATGAAAGCCATAGAAATCCCAAGTCGTGGGTTGAACCCACTCTGATACCATATGTAACGAACCTCCCATTCGTCATGACATCAACCTCTCAAACAAGTGCAATATTTTTTTTGTGTTTGTGTGCGTGTGTACAAGGGTAGAAAATACATTATACTCTGCGTAGAAATGCGATGACGAACATGTCGCATGCAACACTGATAATGACATAATGAACTAAGGCGCACATCATGCATCAGGAAGCAATGAACGATCATCAACTGACGTGAATAAAAAGACTAACTTCGCGCCCATCCTACCCTATAACGATTAGGACCTCCAACACATAAGCAACGCTCAAGCCCAGGTTCCCATCGATTTTGACCATTTAAGGTCTCAGGGCTAGCGACTATTCTGAGGAACAAGGAGGTGTCTACATTCTACCTGACACAATCCAGAACAAAACTAATATGCTAAAGCAACAAACATCAATGACGATCGCTGCGTGATAAAGTTCTATGAATCAACATGCATCACATGAATTCCATGGTGCAAGAGAATTTGAATCACTAAATCCATCATGAAATGACATAAGTGCGTGCACAATGAAATCAACTTTATTTTAATTCAAGATGCAAAGGTACTCATCTACTTTACTTCAAGGCACATACTTATTCATTCATTAAACTCAACTATAGCTAACAATTTTTTTGCGGATGAAGTAACTACGCCCATGACCTTCCCTACATAACATGATGCAAAAGAAATATCAACTAATTCATGGCGTAAGGAAATCAATTACATAATCCGTCTCACCCCCTATAATTTCATGGTGCAAATGAATTAAGAGTTACCTAACCAAGGCTCCAATAGTTCTCCAATCATTTCCCAATTGACGATATTCTTAAAAGGGTGCACAAATTGATGTATGACCAAAATTTAAGGTAGATATACATATCATTCAAGACCAGATTCCAAACATACAGATTCCTTCTTTTATTTATTCTATTTAGTTTGTCTTGGCATAAGTCTCAATTGTAAATTAGTAGAGGTGTTGTGGTTGTACTAAATTGATCACCTTATTTAATTGTATATGGTGAAATGATAAAATTTATATAAAAAGAAAAACAAATTGTACAACAATAAAATTTATTTTAATTGTAAAACAATAATATTTAGTTAAATTTAAATAGTATTGAAAAACAATTGAATTTATAAGAAGGGTAAAACAAATTCAACTAGAGGAGAACTTTTTAAAATGATTCAAAATTGATATCCAATGTAACTGTAAGATATTATTATAATCACAAAATGAGTGTATTCTAGCTAATTAAGGAACTAGTAATTCTGACATCTGGGCCATAACATTCACCTCCTCATTGAAGGTATAAAGACTTGTTGAAGGAACTATTTAAGGAAACATCTACTTGGGTAAAAATGTTAAGTGCCTCCAGTTATACGCTACCAAGCTTGTGTAAAAAACATTATCGTTGTATGAAACCAATGTGTAAGGTTGTGTGTGGGACCAACGTTGTCGCTATGTACAATAGGCAAGTAAAGTTGTGTGTTAGATGTGTAAACAGTAACCCGTTTTCTCCCCAATCAACCATGCAGCAGGTGAGACATGGGGGAAATTTGTATAAAGGAAACGAATTCGCCAGAACGGATTGCCAGAGAAAAATTTAAAAAGAAATTTTTACCGAACAAAAATTTCCAGAATCGACTTAGCCAGAACAAATTTTACTAAAACAATTTCACAACGAAATTTCCATAAACGAATTTTGACAGAACCAAATTTATAGGAAAGGTTTCACCGAATGACTTTTCCATTAATCAATATAAAATGTAAAATCACCATTTGAGGTATGAAATATAAAATTGCCATTGAAATAATATCACTGACATGCCCAAAATATAAAAACGCCATTTGCAATATCTATCACATCGGTGTATGAGTTCGCTTATTATCAATGCAACAACTATCCGGGATTCACTATAAAAATTGTTTTTATAAAGGAAGGTCACGACTATTACACATTAACACTTATCACAGGATGACTCATAATAACACACAGTAATGATTCTACACAGTACTAACACATTGTCTACGATTATACCACATTAACACACAGTATTATCCCGCATTAACACACAATATTATACACAATATTAACACACTGTCTACGAGCATTAACTCACGATAATGATTATACACAAGAATGATTAACACACAGTATTAACACACCGTCTACGGTTATACCGCATCCTTGTATATACAACCACGAAATATAACTATACCAACATTTTTTAATGACTATAAGGCTATACAACAATAATTTAAATGCAAATAAATCACATCTAGGAATATAAAGCGATGAAGAGTAATGCAGAAGCATAAATATCCAACCAAGGAACAGTAAAACCCAGCCAGAACACTGACCACAAAAATTTTAGGCAATCAAATGAGTGGGAAAAGCTCAAGAAAGAATTCATCCATTATTACTGTACAAAGACAAATTTTCCAAGAAAAAGGGCCTTCAAACAGTCATAGGGTTAAATTACGAGGGAGGCAATGCAACACAGTGCGGGTTCATCCAACAATAGATAAAACGCAAAGATAAATTTATCCATTGAACATATAATGCACAATAAAGAGCTTCGCCATCAATCAAAATCAAGGTTATTAAACGCATCAAGGAGCACGACAGACCATTCAACCAAGGACAACAACAGAGGTAAACAACTGAGTTCATCCTTCGCTTCACCATCCTCGCACAAAAAAGCAAGGCGTTGAGATCCATAGGTCTTTTAACGCTAAGGCGACGACTGTAGATCAAGCTCCTGGCCGACTGCTTAGGCAAGGACTGGCGAGCTAGGGATGAAGGAAAACAACGCAAGGGTCTCAATCAACACCACATGGATGTCAAGTCATGCGGGAATGAAGACCATGGGAGATCAATCAACCAGACAATCAACTAGGCTAGGAAAAAGGGTCTGCTAACAATCTAAACATCCAAACCATTTACGATCAATATTCAGGTCCAAGCATAAGTCCTAGTGCATTCTACTCTACAAAATAAAAGAGCACACCGTTGCCTTAACGCCCGCTTCGAATGACGTCCTATGCTCCATGCAACTCCCGCTCGCCGACTGTCGAGACTACACTAGTACCTCCCAACCAATGCTAGGGGTACTCTTCTTCCCCCTTAGCCCCCCGAGCCACAAAGGGGCGACACCCAGAATCTAGAGGTTGCATCTAGCTCCCAGCTCGCCTCGCAAGGCCGAGCTACCAATCCTCTCCGAGCTAGGAAATCCCAACTCCCACAAGTAAATCAGTCAAGTCCCTATTCCTATAGTGTAATGTTACGCTAACAGTCGGTCCCCTTCTTCCTTCTCCTCCCTCTCTTTTATAGAGTTTTCTAACTTCCTTTCTTTCCCTAAATCTCATTTAATTAAATTTTTAATAAAAATTTCCTAAAAATTCTCCCTCGTACAAGTGTCACCCATCCCCCACGTTTCTCCATTAATTATTTTCTTTAATTAATTATTTGTCTTATTTCCCTCACCCACCTAGAGTACTCCTAAAATCACTCCTACGTGTCCCAAGATTCCCTTACAGGTTTTAAAAGCTTTCCCTAAAATGAAATTGCTAAATCAGTTTTAAAATAGAAGGTTCTTAAATGCAGATTCTTTACTAAGTTGGTTTCCCGCTTTTTACCATGAGTTCCCCTCTTTCCCTCTTTAGGTTACCTCCTTTCCCTAATTTCCTAATTTTTATATTTCCCTCATTCCCTTTCATTAGAGCTAAAAACAATAGTTGTGCAATTAACCTCTTTTTCCTTTTATGATTAATTTTAGTATCTTTTTTTTTTTTTTTTAACTATCAAAAGTTAAAATAATTAAATTTCTTCCTTACAGTTTATATCCACGGATTTTATTTAATTTCTTACTCTCTTCATTTTACCCCAAAATTATTACTTAAGTGGTTTTTATTTTAAATTTTATTATTTTATTTTTATATGGATGTTTTCTTAAGGGTAGACAAAATTTTACCCCTAGCGAAGTTTTAGACTTAGAACTTAGATTCTGAACTGGGCAACATTTAATTAGGGAAGTTGTTTTAAAAAATTTTAATGTGTTGTTTGTCTTAGGGCCATCTAGGTTCATCCCTCTATCATCATCAACGCGACGTGCCCTTCAGGATGCACTAGGTGCTCAAGGGTGCCACTTGCCTCATTTATTCCTTTGTGTGACGTGCCCTTTAGGATGCACTATGTGGTCCAAGGGTGCCACTCGCCTCTTGACTGATTGGTAGACATCAATAACCCCTGGAGTCAACACTCTGCCAGGTGAACTTATGGGAGACTAAGAGCTTCTAAGGAATAATGCCCCTGCCTTATTATGCACCCCTTATAATCATCGTGAGCGACTGTCACAGTCTGCCCTCACGACATCGTGGGTCCTCTCGAACTAGGTAATCGTTAACCTATAGTTTGAGCCACGGCAGGTGTGCTAGTAGGCTGTGGTAGGGATGTTGTCCACACCTCTCCCTCAACCTCTTTGGTATTCGTGTGTGACCCCTTTACTCCATATGTGAGTCTGGTCGGAAAGCTATCATCAGGCTGAATCATCAACAAATCATGTCAGAACATATCCATAGCATATCATCTAGTCATATTCACTAATATCATAGTAAAAAAATCAAACCCCAATGGCACACTCCCTAACTCGATCCAGAGTCCAAGGGGTTCCATTGATGCCTCTGCATCCTCAAGGTCCAAAACCCTTCACACTCAGTAAAACCGAGTCAATTACACCTGTCTATGTCAATGTAGTAAAACATCATGTCATCTTCCATAATGCATCATAATCAAAGTCAAATGTTTTAATATCATAATAATCCGGATCACTTGCGAGCAAGTGTCCTCAAAGAATAAGTTCGCTCAGTGTGCCAGAGCGGGATGCCACACATGTCAAAGATTGGTGGGAGACTTTCTATTGGAAAAAGGAAACAAAGGAACCCTCATTCTTTACAGTCACACTCACCTGAGAGTCCTTCACGGATGCTATTAAGAAACAATACTACCCTGTAGGAAAGCTATGAAAACCTGTATATAAGATGGACCAGACTGGGAAATAAAGGGATCAAACATTACCGAAGTTCATAAATATCTTCCATACCTTGTGCACCAATATGGGTATCAAATATTCTCAATGACATCTAGATCTCAAGTACTATGTTAGTATGTGTAGATACATCCAGACATAAATGGATTTTCTGGACATCTCATCCTTGGGCGAGGCCTATAGATATGATATCAAAATAGAGCATAATATTAAAAAAAAGACATGAATGTTTGGATCTAGGAACCCCTCACAGTAGAAGAAGGGAAAGGGATGCCCCAACCCATGGAACAAAGGTTAGAGAAAAGATGGGTAGCCTTAGGAAAACTATTCTAAGCTGTAGAAAAAGAAGGACAATGGATAGATGAAGAAATACACCAGGAAGTTGTGTGACTTCCATAAGATCCCTAGAATAACACTGTTTATTTCCTCTCAAAGAAGTCATTGGTGGCGGAGGTGAAACCCTATGAATCATATGCAGGTTTCGACTGAGATTCAGAACCAAAAAAGGAGAGGCAAATTATTGACGTGAAATCCAGTGTGCAATTTTATGACAATGTTCATCTTTGTGTGATTTGTTCTTATAAGGTTGTAGTCAAAGAAATACTTGGTCCCGTTGAACAAATTGTCGTTCGGAGTGACCTTGATCTGCCTGTTGCTTCATGCGATTTTGATCCATGAATTTTTTTTATTTGAGGGAACGAAGAATAGCCTCTTGTATTGTAATATTTTTGTCAACCTATTGAACCTTCGATACCCATGGCATATATGAGAGAACTGATGGGGGATTTTGGCCATAGAATGCTTCAAAATAAGTCATGCGAGTAGTTTTATGGTAATATGTGTTGTACCACAATTCACTGAGGGGTAACCATTGATCCCATTGATGTTACCTCTCAAATGAAAAACACGTCAAATATGTTTCCAAACACTTTTTTGCCACTTCAATGTGGCCATCCATATGGGGCTGATAGGCAGTGCTGAGATGCAATTGGGTGCCTTGTAGCTTGAACAATTCTTGCCAAAAATTGATGGTGAAAGTGGGATATCTTTCAGAGAAAATAGAATTAAGCATGCCATGAAGCTTAAAGATATCATCCATGAAGATTTGAGCCATTGTGGAGGTTGTGAATGGGTGTTGAAGAGTAAAAAAATGAGCATATTTAGAGAGACGATCTACGA